>JAAEAF010014472.1:0-142201 GCA_011037195.1 Triatoma infestans | reverse complement strand
TTTGGGAATGAGGAGGTGGATAGGTTTGCCAAATTAGGTGCCTCTCTCCCTTTCATTGGTCCAGAGCTGCTGTTGGTGTATCTTCTGGCACATTTTGTCGGGCTTTCAGACGTGGATGACCTCACAGCACTCATCCTTATGGATGAGTGCAGTGGGTTGTCGGCAGTCTAAAATGCTCATTGGGGGCCCAGACGGAGCTTTGAGTAGCGGGGTCCGATGTCTTTCACGGACCTCCCTCAGACATCTGGTTGGATTCATCACTGGGCATTGTGGTTTAAGAAGACATCTCTATATAATGGGACTCGTGCCTGACCCCCCTTTTGTAGAGTTTGTGAGACTGAGGAGGAAACACCCATACATCTGATGACGAATTGTTTGGGTTGTGAGGAGATAGGTTTAGGACCTTCGGCCGGAATAGGATATCGGTAGAGGATCTTAAGCTGTGTCTTAAGGTTTTGGTCCGATTTGTTCGGTCTGTGGTGAAACTTAGATGGTTTAAACCTGGGCCTGGATTTTCGTTCTAGTCCCAGTGGTTGTTATTCTTTAGGGGTAGTTATATGGGCCCTGGGAGGCTTTGGATAGCGTAGGGTTTGCCCTCCCCTTTTGTGAATAATAATAATAACTATGATCGTACTTTAGTAAAAAACATAACTCTAAAAGTGTCCTTAAATGAATTTTTCCCAGAGAAATGTTGTAAATAAAAATTGTACATCATTGTATGTGTGTGTAGTTTATATATGTTGCTGCAAGAAAATTGTCGGGGCCATTTTTTTGAGAAAATCGCGAAAAAGTGAAAAAAAATCATTTATTAAAATGGAAATCCAAACACACTTCCGGTATCCGATTCTTTTCTAACTCAGAATTTCAACAATATATTTAATTCTAATCAACATTATTTAGATGACAGAATAGATTTTTTTTTGTTTTTTGAAATCATTTCTAGTAAGAGGAAGTACTGTAATCGTGCCAAATTTTCGATATCGAGTTTACACCGGAAATATCCGTTTTGAGGTCCCCTCAATCCAAAAAAGTGGTTTTTAGAAAATGGTGTGTGTGTGTGTGTGTGTATGTATGTGAACAGCATAGCTCAAAAACGAAAAATCTTAGATAGTTCAAACTTGATATTCCGTTTAGGAGTTGCTCCGGCGATTTTCTTGAAACTTGGCATATCAATTACACAAGCTACAACTTTTATTTGAAATATTTCTCTGAAAAAATTCATTTAACGTCAGTTTTCGAGGAGAGGTAGGGTTATGTTTTCCTCTAAAGTGGTATTTCAGTTTACTATACAATTCTGTCATCTAAATAATATTAAATAGAATTAAATATGTTATTGAAATTCCGAGTTTGAAAAAAAATCAGATGACCGGAAGTGCGTTTTTACTGAAATGTATTTTTCAGTTATCTGGTATTTTCTCGAAAACTGCTCCAACGATTTTCTTTAAAAAGAAAATTCGATTTTCTTTAGAATGTGTACTATACTATAGCTTTTTACTATAGTTATGTTTTTCTTAAAGTGCTATCACATAATTGATCATTCAATTCCACCATCCAAACAAAATTAATTAGAAATAAATAGATGGCCAAAATTCAGAGTTTCAAGAAAATTAGTAAAGTGGAAGTACGCTTTTACTGAACAGTTTTTTTTTTTTTTTAGTTTTCGACGAGTTTCATTAAATTTGGTACACAACTATAAAATTTGTCAATTATACTTTTGATAACTGGAGTAAGAGAAAGTTGTGTGAGTGTTTCACACCAGAGTTATTTTATTTGAAACATTTTTTTTTTTAGAAAAAATGGATGTTTAGATAGTTTTCCGAAATTTCAAATATATATGTGGTTCAATAAACAAGTTCAATGTTATTGGCGTGCTTATCACTTCCCTACATGCTTGGGTGTGATAGGTTTAGTACTTGTCGTCCTAACCACCCGTCAGAAAAATTATAAACAGAAGTAAGAGAAAGTTGTGTGAGTGTTTCACAGCATATTTTTTTAAATATATAATTTGGTGATTTTATAATTTATTATTGTAAGATAAACATCTAAGCTTATGAAATCATTCCCCGCCCCCATCATTCGCACTAATAACTGTATACATGCAAATTGTTTTTTACTAAGATAATAATTCATACTTTATTACCATGTTAGCCGCAAAACCTTCATTAACTTTAGCGAAATAGCCAAAAAAAAAAGAAGTATAATCAATTGTCGATGATAATATATCCGTCATTACCATTATGAGTGTGGTGAGTAAGCCATACCTCTGCTTCTTCTTCGGACTGAATTTCAATCTTCTGCGGAGCATCTTTAACTTCCCCCATATTTTAAGTATAATTAAGATCCAAAAATCATGAAACTAAGAAAGAAATAAACAAGAGAAAGACAAAATAATTTTTATATATGGCTCATCTTAACAAATTTGAAATTCATGTAGGAATATATCAAATATATAGCTCATTTGCTTCAACAGTGACACATCTCAGAAAATCTCTATTTTCAGGGGAAGCATTTTAAAGTTTCAGTTTGTGATTGCTGGCATGATCGTTAAAAAGGCTTTGTGGGTAGAATTCTGGGAAAGAACATCATGTACCAGCATGGAATTTATGTAAGAATTAGTTAGATATTACATGTTTAACTGGCCAGAAAGTTAAAATTTTTAGACAAATAATACGCTACAAATTGAAATAATATGAATAAATTGAAAGCAACTGATTAAATTCTACTCCAATACTACTTACTACTACACCAAGCCTACAATGCTACTAATATAATATTCATTAATTGATTAGGGTCCAGAAATAATAAAGATACACTTACAGTCCGGAGGTAACAACCTTTGAAACATAAATGATTCTTCAATTATCACTAAGTTAATATCCAATTAAGATGAAAAACATGGCAAAGATGATTTTCTGCAGAATTCACAAAATAGTTGGCTCACTATGGAAAAAGAACAACTGCGACAAATCAAACCAAATTGAGGTCACATAAAGAAAATTTAAAAATCTCTAAGTTCTACATTAGTGGCTGCGGCATTTATATCCCTTCAAATTAAATTTATTGTTAAACTAGTTTTGTTATCATATAACCAATGATTATGGTGTCTGATATTGGTTGATTCGTAAGCAGTAGTTCAAACAGAAGACAAAAGTAAGTAAAACAAATGTAGCATCTGAACGGTTTATTTTTAGGAGCGAAAAATTGAAAAACTAAGGAATTAAGGATTTCGCCAAGAGGACTTGATTGGGAAGTTTTAAAAATTAATTAAATGTCTAATTAATTTAGATTTTTGGTCATTCAAATATTCAACTTAAATTTCCCCAGGCATTTACGTTTATTTTTCCTCGTTGCATATATATAAAAGGCATTATCATGATTTCTTAGGAAAGAAAATAGGAAAATTGGATTATTCCATTCATTATTTCTCTTACTAGAAAAACAGTGCTGCTAAATATCTAATTTTGAAAGCAGTTTCGAGTTTTCAATATGAAAAATGAGTTTTTAGCGAACAGACACATTCTATTTCTATCTGAGGGATGATTATAAAACTAAAATCACAAGAAGGCCCGACCGAATATGTCGATTTTCTTTAATGAATCATCAGATTTTATAGATGACTTCGGTCAACATCTACCCCTCCCAAAGCGCCATTTTACAGAATGATTTTATCAATTTTCATGGAAAAAGTTCTATTTTCCTTAAAATTAATATACAACTACCCATAAAAAAAAGTGAGTAAAACAAATGTTAGCTTTCTCAGTTTATTTTCAATAACGAAAGAATACAAGTAGTAAGGATATCGTCAAAAGAACGGATTGGAAAATATTTTCCAATACCCACCAAATACAGCAAATTGAAAAACTTAATTTACACTAGTTTTATTACTAGCTAATACATTTTATGAGAAACTTTTTTGGGGGGAAAAAGAATTTTAACGGGATTTTCTGATGTTAACCTTCCCATTAATTGCATCATTAATTTAATAGAAAATTTGTCGGAAAACCATTCAGTAAAGTCGCACAATCTAATTGAAAGGATTGTGACCGAAACTTTACATGTCAAATCTGGTGGTGATACCACGAAAGCGGAATATCCAGTTTGAGCTTCCTGTGATTTTTCATTTTTGAGATATTTGGAAAACTTGACTTTGGAAAACTTTAACAACAAGTGTAAACACTTGCAAATAAAACTAAGATATTCTTTTTTTTAAAATTTATTCTCATATTGTCCAATCAATGATGATGATGATAGGCAATCATATTTTTTCAATTAAGATAATTATTTCAAATAAAATATTGTAGGAGCAATTACTTTTTTTGTCAACATTATTAAAAATTCACAATCAATTGTTGACGTATTTCTTTCTTTTTTTACAAATTTAGCTAACAGTTATTATGAATTATCAATCAGTTTTTCTTATGTTAATCAATAAATTTACATATATATTTTTCATCTCTCTCTCTATATATAATTCTTTCTTTTCTTGAATTAATATCAGAATAGTTTTATAAATATAACCCTTTTTATATTAACTCTATCTATAGCTAAAAATACTTGTTTATCACACATACATAATATTGTTTGATATATGTAAAATCTTTTTAATTAGGGAATATTGGAGTGTTTGTATATTCATAGAATTGCTCCAAAATGTATTATTATTTATAATTTTACGAACTAGCCATTTAGAATGTATTTTAAAAATATTTAAAAGAAATACACAAGGCTTTCCCATTTTTACTCACTCCATTATGATATTCAAATTCAACAACATATTTTTTAAAACTTTTTCCCATAAATCATTATTATAATTTTATATCTACATCTTTTTTTTATTTATAGTTTATTTAACAAACAAGAAGGGGGAGAAGGATAATACAGATTTTTTTTTGTTCCAGTTTTATCCTTATAAAAATTTATTTTAGAAATAGAAACACTTGATATATATAAATATAACAACTTTCTATTTGTACTCGTATCTCACCTTGACAGAAACTATTACATTTTAAAAGAAATTTCTTTGAATAAAAAATTGAATTTTGGCTATGTTTTAATGCGGCAGGTGGTTAAATTAGTACAAAAATAAATAAACAGAAATTTGACGAAATAATATTATTAATAAGAATCACAAAGAGAAAGACAATAAATAATAGCTCACTAATTTCCTAGTTTCTCTTAGCAAAATTAATAATAAAACAATACATTTATTATAATTTTGTATTCTTTTGTGTAATAAATTTTAATACAATTAATTCCTTTTTATAAGTGAAAACTAATTTTATTTTTCATTTAATTTATTAAACCTTTTAATAAAGCGGAGCTTGTTTTAAAATAAATTAAAAACCTATCATTTATATTAAATAATAAAATAGTGACAACGTTCTGCAATCAAAAAGGAAAACCAACAAAGAAATGGACAAACAAACAAGTGGTGGTCATAATGGGGGTGAGTACAAGGCATTATGCTATAATTAGTTAATTCATCTATGTATATTAGATAATAATTATAGCCCTAATTAGTCAGTATGAATACTACTATTCCTTTGATGGAGGTGTGGTCGGTGGTACACTAAACCTGGCCGCCAATCTAGATCTGGTTCGTTGATGAAATGGTTTGCGTACTTGTTGTTGTAGTGGCTGTTGACTTGTTGAAATTTTCTTACTGTCTGTCATAAATATTTGTGGACCAATCACGACTGGTAATTCTGGATTTTGTTGTCCACTAATCTGTGCAATAGTTTTCTTTTCCGCCTTTACCTAATATATAAAAAACAAAAATAAATAAAAATAAAAGAGATTTTTCTTATAAGTTTTATTATGATCAACCAAATCAAAAAGTCCCTGAAAGTCATGTAACCAATGATTGCAGTTTAAATATACTGGAATTAAATACAAGGATTATTAACTACTTCTACTGCCTCAAAATTATAACATTTTAATAGGAGATTTCAATGGTAGAATCGGAGATGTGCAAGTTATTCCGAGATATTTGTTAGCTGGTTCACATAATCTTCAAGTATCGAGAACTTTTAAAGATGCAACTCTTAATTCTAATGGAAAGCCTTGCTTTCCTTTTTTGATGACTATAATTTTATAGTACTAAATGGTCGAATTAAAGGAGATAAAAATGGTGAGTACACTTTCATAGGAGCCCAGGGCTCTTCAGTTATCGATTTGTGCGCCATTTCCGCCAAATTAGTAAATCAAATTTTATCTTTTGAAATGATTACTGAACCATTTTCAGACCATTTACTTATTGCAATAAAATGTGCCTTCACTCACACAAACTCGGATAAAAATTGTACCACTGCTCCCAAAATTAAAATGGATGGTTTGATAAGGCCTGTTTGGAAGCCCGAAGGAAACTTTATGCTTTACTTAAATTGTATAAAAGAACTAGTTCCGTGCTTATTAAATCTCTTTAATTAAATGCTCAAAAACAATATAAAAGTACATGCCGTGTGAGAAGAAAAGAATATTATGAAAAACTGTTTGTGATTTTAAGAGAGTGCGGGCCTCAAAAGATTTTTGGAGTTAGTTCGTTCCATAAAAGTTAAACATTTTAAAATAGATCACGGCATTTCTATGGCTGAATGGAAATTACTCAAAAATATGTTGAACCCGCCCTTAAATGCTACAAGAATAAGTTATGTGGAATCTACATAAGTAATGATATGTTAGATCTCCCATTCCAAAAATTAGAATTACTAGGGAAAGCTAAAAATAATAAAGCCCAGGTATGGACCGCATACCTTACGAGTTTTTCAAAAATGGCCCGGATAATTTTTTAGATAGAATTATATTAATATTTAACGATATTTAATACTGGCTTAGTTCCCATGTGTTTTAAAAGTTCTATTATTTCTCCCTATTAGTATAAAAAAGGCGAAGTGGCTGAGGTGAATAATTATAGAGGTATTTCTTTTGGCAATGTAATAAGAAAAATGTTTGCGGGTCTGATTCTAACAAGACAAAAAAATGGGTGGACGCGAATAATCTAATTGGAGTGTACCAATCCTGGATTCAGAAAGTCTTACTCGACTATTGACAATCTAATACGAAACCTAAGAAAGCACTGCTTTTTTTATTGATTTTTCTGTTGCGTTCGATAGGGTTGATCGACCGGCTCTGTTTTAACAAACTTACAACAATCGGATTGTCAACTAAAGTATTAAAAACTATAACAAATTTGTACACCGGCACTCTATATGGTCTACGTCTATATGGTCTCACATAGGATTATCTGAATGTTTAGATACTAATATAGGTTTAAAACAAGGCTGTTTGTTATCCCCAGTTTTATTCTCCTTGTTTATTAATGATTTAATGTATTATTTAGACGGGGGTATTCAAATAGATAGTACAGGTTCAAGATGTTAGCATACGCCGATGACCTGGTATTTCTTGCTTTCGATTAAATTGCCCTACAGAAAATGATCAAGTCATTTGAAGAGTACTGCTTAAAATAGAATTTGGAAATAAACTTAAATAAGTCTAAAATTGTAATCTTTCGGAATGACGGTAGGCCTGCAAGGAAGTGTGGTGGTATAAACAAGAAAAGATAGAAGTGGTGAACAAATATCTCGGGATAACTTTAATGTCGCAACTGTCTCTGGAAAAATATTTTCCATCTACAGAGATCTAAAGCTAAGTTTGGTTTGAATATTTTTAACAATTCATTGTTAAATAAAAATATACTGCTTTCATCTAAATTACAGATATATAATGCCATTAGCAGAGCAATAATTTGTTATGGTGCCCAAATTTGGGGTTGTACTATGTATAATAGCGTGGAAAAATTACAAAAATATTTCATTAAACAAATTTTTAATCTACCAAATGACTGACTGACTACACCAGATTTTGTAATTTTTCTTGAAACAAAATTAGTTCCAACTTTCCTTTATACAGTTAAATTACATCTGCAATATATTGATAAATGTGAAGCGTTAGAAACGTTCAGGGGTACCCGACTATTCTACTGCAAAAAGTTATTGCTAAAAAGGTATTTCTGTACAAAGAGAGGGAAAAATTATACTTAGATTTTAATATAACATTCTCGGATTTTATTTCCAGAAAGTTAAGAGTACCGTAAATTTTAGAAATAATGAAGATAAAATTAATTAATGATTTTAAAGTAGCAGCACAAAATAGTAATCGACATGTTTTTACAAGCAGCTAGATCAACAGATTAATGTCGTGAACATTAATTTAGATGCTAACTCTTATTACATTAAGAAGGGAAATGTTGTATTTAAATAAATATTCATTTAAACAAAGTATAATATTATGCTCTCTGTGTAACTTGCAAGATGGAATAGAAGACTTTTTCATTTCTGTAGCGGTATGTCCCATACTAAGAGAATTTCGAATAAATATTTTAATCAAAGTACTTTAAGTCAAGAAGAATTTCTGAGTTACCTCAATGAAAAAAATAGGTCATGTTTAATTACTGTAAACAAGCTTGGCTCTACAGGTATGAAATGGTCTCTCAATTTTAATGGTTTTTGATGTTTAGTTTTTTCGTTTATGATATGAAGTTTATTCAGTTTAACATATGTGTTTATTTGCTCCTCAAACAGTCATTTGGCCAATGAGTATGTCTGTCACATGGTTTTCTTTTAATAATTGTAAATAATATTTTTGCAAACAATATTTTCAATAAAGACGCTATTATTATTATTAATAATAATAACAACAGAGATTTTTCAATATATTATATTGGAAACATTTATTAAAAGTCGAAAGAATTACAAGCTTTCAAAAACCAAAACATGAAAATCTTTTCTTAGCTTCTTTTATCATTTCTGCGTTGTATTAACGTAATTTAATCAACTATGTAGAAAAATAATAATCCGAAGTACTTTCTACTTAGAAATACTGAAATTAAAAAATGTAGCCTATTTTCTGATAACCCAAGTGCATTGAAAACGTGATTATAGTAAAAAGGTTTACTTTTATAACAGTTCATTTAAACAAGCGGACAAAAACGTCTGAGAAAAAAGTTATCATTAATACGTGCCATCCAGTTTTTAGTTAAAATTTAGCTACTTCTTTCATCAGGGATTCGTTTTTTTTTTTGTGAGACCGAACCCCACATCCATTTTACAACATGTAATAATAATGTCCAGAGGCGATAATGACCATCGTAGTAGTTGCGCCGAAAAAAATATAAAAAAAATAATGCCAATCATTATAACACTACGTGACCTAGTCAAGTATGCCTGTCGCAGTTTAGAAGCCGGCCCCCGAGTACTATCAAAATAATAATAATAATTAATAATAATCATTCATACATTTTCAGTTTCTATTGGAGTAGTAACATTGGATTTGTCCAAAACAATGATGCCTCCACTATTTGTTGTGGTCATTTTATTGTTGATCTCGTGTTGTTCTCCAACTGTAGCCTTGTTATCATTTATTGATTTATTCAGCTGTTGCTGTTGATTCTGCTGGATACGTGGCACTTGTGCTTGTAATGGAACAAAACTATTGGCTGAAAAGGACGGTGACGGACGGTGTTGTACGTTCTATATAAAAAACAATAATAATACAATATATTTATGTTAAATAAGAAAAAAAGTAGATAAACAACAAGAAAATTAAATGAATCAAAATAATTACTTACATCTTGAAATGGATCTTGAAACCTCCAATTTTCTATAAATAAAGGAAAAAAAAAATAATTGTTTCAATATACAATATAATTATAGACAGTAAATAATATAATATAATTGGGTCAAAGTGTAAAGCACATTAAATTTAATTTTAATATTAATGGTTAATTCCTGCACAAGTTAAACTAAATTTGGCAGGTGCCAAAAAAAAAAAATTTCCACTTTAAAAAAGTTAATTATTCGACGTTTCGGACAGCTTTTGGTGCCCAAAATGTAGCCATCATTTGAGTGTATACAATGTTTTATTGTTAGTGATTGTGAGTTAACAGTGAGCTACAGTTTGCCTATGGGTTCGCTAAAACCAAAGTAGCTACACACATCAACTACCTCTGCAGGTTCATTATTTATTACAAAAATGAGTTATCTATGTGAGTGTTGCCCTATAGTTAGACTGGGGAGCCCGCAGAATGAGAGAAAGTGCTAGTCCACTTGCCCCAAAGGGTGGAGTCTAACTGTCAGGTTACCAACAAACTGAAGTCGTACAAACATCTATAATTACTCATCAGAAACATTTTCCGCGAGAGCCTGCTTCATTTTGTGGTCATCGACCGGTTTCGGGCGTTCGCCCATCATCAGGATGTTTTTATTGAACAGTGTAATATAAGTAATAACATAGACTTGCACAGAGCAAATACAGTTGACACACTGTATTGTTGATACACTGTTCCAGCTTTGCGGAACCAACCACCACAACACCTATAATAACTGATTGTCGGGTGGCCTCAATTAGCATGGTTTTAACAAATACCAAAGTAGATTACCTCTCTTATTCTTCGGTTGACACCATTGGTGTGGAGGTGATGGCAGGTCCGTCATCTGATTTGTCAGCCTGGACAGTTTGTTTCAAACAGATATCAGATTAGTGCATAATTAATAAATTAATGCACATACTAGTATATAATTTCATCAAGAACCAGTGGCGACTCGTGTCTAGGAGGATAGAAGTTCACAAATAAGCAGTAAAAAAAACAAAAAAAAGAAAAGAAAAAAGAAAGTAACTTAGTTAAATTACTTACACATTCAAGTGATTCACTAAAATTTACAGTGTAAATTAAGAACCTAACCTGAAATATTTGTAAAATCAGATACCCCCGCTTTCAATCAGATTTTACAATTTTCAAAAACCTTTGCCTTGCAGAAAAACAATATACGAATACTTACCTCATATCCACAGTACCAAATACTTTATCTTAAAATTACTTATAAAACTCTCGTTTGAAAGTTTTTATTAATTTATTTGGACCATATTGACATTATCACTTCGATAAACGAACCTCATGTGAAGAAAGTTTAAAATGTTATCATTCAGTTTACCTAGATTGCAATTCAGTATATATTGGGCGGGAAACATGATTATGGCTTAAATTAAAAAAATTATTATATTCTTTATGGTAGTCTTGCAATATCTAGACTCTACTAATCTTAAACTATTTCAATAAAAAGGTACCATAGATAAGACTTTTATAAGTAGAAATGTTTCATAGCTTAGCAACATTCAGTTTGTGTTAATTGAGAAAAAAAAAAGAAAGAAGAAATTCCTAGAACTAAAAGTATTTGACCAGATCCCTGGTAACGCTTAGCCGCCACGCCACTGTTATCAACAACAACAACACATATTATATATTTTTACCTAGCCATAGTCTGTTGATGAAACTGTTGCGGTTGCGGTTGCTGTTGGCTAGATATTAAATTAGCTGCTCCACCTCCGAACTTCACAAATTGTCTCCCACCAAAATGTTTCCCTTCGGTCAAGCGTTTTAAAGTTAAACAAGCCGCATTTTCAGCTGCCTAAAAAAAAAAGAAAAAAAAAGATCATTAAGACCATTCAATGCTTTGCTTATATTCCGAGAGTGAAGAAAATTAATATACTCGAAGCCGAAAAGAAAGTGGTTTTAGATTAAGTCTCCAGCTTTTACTAATTACCTATATTGTCAATAATGAATAAAAAATTTCCAATTTTCCACTATTTAAGACAATATTTTTTTGCGTGAATCAATCAAGTTAGTTCACACAAATTCAGTTAATATTTTTCACTACTTACAAAACCACAACTTACCCCCCCTTAGCACGTGAACTTTCATATATAATCCCCAAAAGTCACAAAATATTTTGTTTTTACATAAAAAATATTTGAAATAAAAGTGGTGATAGGTGGAATTTGTAATTTGTGCATTGCAATCCGACTTTTTATTAGTTTCAAGAAAATCGTTGGAGCTGATTCCAAAAAAGCTCTGAAACCAAGTCTGTAAAATGGCATTTCCAGTTGACCGACTTTCTCTGAATTTGGAATTATAGTAATGCCTTTAATATATCTTAATATTATATGGATGATAAAACTATAAATTATACAAAAACGTTGCAGCAGCTACCTACAGATATCAGATGCCGTAGTGTACTTGCAAAACGGAATATCAAGCTCAAAGATTCCAGCAAGTTTTGGAAATATTTTGTTCACATACTCCTCACCGGCAAAAATTCAATTTTGAAAAGTGTAAGAAATAAGAGGAAAGAAAGTGAACACTTACTGTCAGTTTATCTTTAGCCGGCTGTCCTCTAAACTGGGTCCCATCGGGAAAACAAATCAGAGCTGAAACCTCTTTGGTCGCATTGTTTGTTTCGTATCCATAAAGCGGATATGCACAACCTGTAAGAAGGACACAATATTAGGATTACATGAAAATTCAGTTACGCCTGTCATTGAAATAAGATAGAATAAATAAACAGAAAAGGAGAATATAATGCTGTTGGCTCTAAATGTTTAAAAATATTAGAAGAACTCCTTCAAGCCTTCTCTATTTACAATTTATTACATTTGTTTCATTTTCTTTATTTTTTTTGTGAAATAAATAATGTCAAAAATACATGAATAACACAATACTGAACGATAAGTATACCTGTCCTTTGGCAGTAGTTAATTAACGCTGCACAACAACTATGGGAATGATAACAACTTTTTTGTTGATTTTGTGAAGGAGATCTGCCTAATGCCTATACAAACAAAAACAAATTATTCCTTTAAGTAAGTGGGAAAATTATATCTTAATAAATCTTTCACTAAATTAATGTAACTGGGCTATTTCTCAGTCTGATATTACGGTCCAACTACCGATCACATATAGTGGACCGAAGGCGATTAGCAAACATACTTCTCTAAATAATTATTACTCTTTCTACAAGCCGAAAAATCCGAAATTTATCCCTAAAACTTATTACGTTATATAGGTTAGTAGCCAACTACAATATTTTTTCTTTATTCTTTTAGGAGGTAGTGCACGGCGGCCTGAAAGATCTATTGTGACTCCCGGAGCCTTCTCAGTGCATTGCCGGCCTTCAAGCAATGTTCTCTAGTTGCAGACAACAGTGCCCTTTACTTCGGACAGTGAGCTGTAGAGGAGGCTCCTAGGAAGAAAAAAAAAATCAGTGGGCAGCACTGCCCCACTGAGCTACTCCCTTCCCCAATACAATCTTAAATCCATAAAAATATAAAATATCAGTCTATCAACTCCTTTATTCCTAAAATACTATCAAAACATGCACTAAATGAAAATATTAACTTAGGAATTCAGAATGTAAACAAAAAGTGGAATAATTAAGACAAAACAAAACTAAATAATATTTAAATTACTATAATTATATTAATAAAATATAATATTTAAATATTATAAATGAAGTCTGAATAATCGGAGTTGTGGGGGAATGGAACAGGCTGAAAATAATTCAAGATCCTGATGGGGACCTAACTGTTCAAGATACCATGATAATTTATTATATGACTTCTAACCAAGTATCTTTCTAAATCAATACTCTTTTTTCGGTTGTTTTCTCTCGGGAAATCTCGATTTTCGCAAGGGATTCAAAAGGGTAAATAAAATCTGGTGTGACACGTTCACACAATCTACTTTTACTTATTCAGATTTAGAGTTTTGACCAAACATCTACTGTTGGTTCAAATGTTAGTGTTTGTAAATTAATATAAACAATATTATAAAACTTGACACTTTTTGGACGCTGTTTTAGTAAAATATAAAAAATGAAAATCAATTCTGCATATCGGTACTAACGGACTGAAGTAGGACCTTTGCCCTCTTTTTTCGATTAATTAAATTTCAACCTCCTTCTCTAAGAGTGACACTCTTGTCTAGTCCTGTCGTTTAACTATTGTCCTGCAAGTGTATTCAATTTTCCATATGTCTGTCGCATCTAAAAGTGGATAGCCGGCTAGAAATTGGATTCCAAGCAAAAGTTCCGAGGGACAAACCAACGAATGGGGCCATGAAAACGGTGAACCAAACGAGGCGTAGAAAGCAGGGGATAACTATCGCATTTTCCCAGAACAAAACTTCAAGAAACAACCCTAGGCCCCCGTAGAAATTAAGAGTTTGAAACTGTAAAGAATTTACGTAAGGTCGGTCCTAAAAGATGGTAAAAGAAAAGTAAGTATAAAATGTTCACTTCCTGTAGCAGTTATACGAGCAAATTTAACAATAGAAAAATTTCATTTTAAATGTAATTAGTGCATATGCACCCTTCTAAGGCCTAAACCTAAGACCCTAAGCAGGCAGGCAAATACTGTTGCATTTACACCATTAAATGGGGCAAAAATATAGTAGTAATAGATACTTGGTAAGATATCTACCAAGTTCAGAGAAAGCAGAGAGTGATTCAAAATAATTTTTTTTTGCATATTTTCCAATCAATATAATAATAAAATTAATAGCATGAAAGTGCAAATCAATAATTAAATGTGATAGTGTTAGATGCATGCATCCATTCTGAAATTTGCATAAGAAGAAACAAGACAAGATGGAGCAAGGTATAATATTAGTTTTTTAAATATTATAAAAGACTTACAGTTTGGTTTGTACAATATATTTAGATATATACAAAAAGCCAATTCCTAAAGATATTAATTAGACTAAATTGTTCCAAGAGAGGAATTAAGTGATATTGGTGTAACATTATGTACTGGTACTTAGAACAACTTAAGTTACCTCTACTAACCCTACGATAAATTACCAACAATGATTACCTCCAAACACATTTACATCGCGTCGCAACGAGTCCAGTCTGTCCATTGTGCCTTCGGGATGACAGGTCTGCAGATAACCTTGACTCTTGTCCCGAATTAGCGGACATTAGATCTCTCTTTAACGACGAGGATAACCCCTTTTACCGATTATCAATTTTATATTGGGCCGCGTGACGTAAAATGGCTGAACGCCAAAGTCAAAATGGCATAAGAAAAAAAAAGAAGAACAACGTAAAGAAATTATTATGGGTTAAACAGTAATAGATTTGCAACTATCTTCGGGTGGTACTTAATTTTTCGCTACCTTTTATTGGCATTAGTTTTCGTCCATTATCAGTGACTTTTTCCTAACATTTAAAACACCGACAGCCAATACTACTACTCATCACCCAGGTGCTTGTTAATGTAACTATTACTTTCTCTTCTCCTAATAATAAAACGAATAATCTCAAAGTGCGCTTTTTATTTTCTTTAAACTTTCAGCTTCCGGTTGGATACCCTGTTCTCTTCTCCTAGTAAGAAAAAGTATCAAAAAAGTATAATTTTCGAAAGTGAGTTTTCACCGGAAACCATGTTTTAAGATCCCCTGACTACGAAAAAAAATGTTTTTAGCGAATGTTTTGTGTGTGTGTGTGAACAAAATATCTCATCTAGAGACCACTGTCTGGAGACCAGCAGTGCACTGAGAAGGCCTTAAATTAAATTAAAAAAAAAATCTCAAACGAAAAATCACAGGAAGCTCAAACTTGGTATTCCGTTTAGGTACTACCATCCCATTTGACATGGTTTCGGTCGAAATCCATCAACCGGAAGTACAACTGGCTGCTTTTTTTTTTTTAGTTTTTTACAATTTTATCAAAAATGTTTCTAACATACATACATGCCTATCATTCTTTTGTGAAACATTTTTCCGGAAAAAATGATTTGGTTGGGGTCTGGGGGGGGAGGAGCAATAACGACGTTAAGCTTTCCCCTAAGAAGTACCACTTCTACAATTTATGGTTCTTAGAAGCATTGCAAGGAATTAAAACTGGTAAAAAATCGATTAACCGCATGTGTGATTTAACAGAATTGGTTTCTGAGATTTTTTGGAATTTACTCGAAAATGGGCTATAACGATTTTCTTTATGAATGATCATTGCCTAAATACAAACCTATGGAGGCAAATCCATCTATCTAAATGTCTGTAAACATTACAATGTGTAGGTTGGCAGGCAAAGATTGGTGGTATTTCAATAATAATCCGATAGAAATTGTGAAAGAGTACAAATATCTCGGCGTTACATTAAATCCACGTCTTTCTTTTAATCGTCACGTTAATAATAAGTACCCACAACGAAGCTTGCTCTGAATAGTATATGGCATGATTTTATTATTCAAAATGTAATCCCTCTTCCAGTAAAATTTAAACTGTTCAATGCAATCTGCCGTTCAATCCTTTGTTAAGCCTCTCAAATCTGAGGTTATGAGCTATTTGAACAACTTGAAAAAACCTTGCGCTTTTTTATTAGAAAATTATTTGCCTTTTCTAAAACAACTCCTAATTATATGTTGTATTTGGAGACCAACGTAGATCAGCTGTTCCTATTTACTCTGAAAATTCATTTCAATTATATCTTCAAACTTTTTAAACTTCCTGATTACCGCATTCCTAAAATAGTCGCCCTTGAAGTTATTTGTCGCGGTGCATTTTGGCTTAAGACTGGAACACATTGTCTGTCGAACTCTCATGTGATTCGCTTTTATCTTTAAACAAAGTAAATGACTGGCCAAGGCTGTTTAACGTTATATTAGAAAAATTACGAATTAAATTTAGAGAAGCGCTTTGTGAACAAGTTAGTTCCAGCTCCTACTGTACAAACGATTAGATCGTAACTTTGACATGTTTGACTTCATTAATGATAAAGCTCAGGGATTGGCTTTGATTGAGTTGAGATGGCTCTTTAAATCAGAGGTGATTTATTGTATGCACCAGGTATAAAAGGAAAAGTGAAATGTGCTCTGTATGTAAGGATATTGTTCATTTTATGGCGGAATGCACCATCCTATCTGAAATCGGTCATCTACATGTAGCTTCTGCTACTTTACAGTTTCTTGAACAGTTAGAGAATAATTTTCGCACTTTAATCAAATACGCTCGACATTCCTGGCACTATCGATACCATTTAGTAATGGAATTTAATTTTTGAATGTAATTTCAGATTTTATAATTTTTTGTTTGTTTATTTTGAGTTACACATTATATAACTTTTTTTTTTGGTTGATCTTTCGGATTATTGTTCATGTTTTTTTTTCTTATGTGTGAATATTTTTATTCTGTGATTCGACCTCCGCCAGACGGAATTTTTTTCCATACTTGTATCATTTTGACTAATTATGTTAAATGTTTTTTGGTTAAAATAAAAAAGTAATGTTAAAAAAAAAAAAATTGTCCATTAAATTATATTAATTGCAATGAGAGAGTGTCTGTAAGTTGTTACACGCGTACCAACAAGATCGTGATGGAGCTATCTTTGTGTCACTCCTTCTTCAAGCCTACATAAGATCCGACGATATATAAAGTGGGAGAAAAACATAGGCCGCACTGATAGATTAATAAACCAGAACAACAAATCAGCGAAGAAATAAAAAAGTCCGATAGGGTCATAATAAACAGAACTTTCTTATTAATTCTCTACTCTCACTAAAATATTCACAGATCAAACTGCCAAATTTCTCCAAATCTGAAATTTTTAATGTTTAGTTGCCCCTTAAAAAAGGTTGGTATTCGATCGCATTAATAAAAATGTCAAAATAGGATGTTATAATGGAATGCGTAATGATGCAGCTATTTCCGCACCACTCCTAAAATCAATTTTCTTAGGAAAATTTTCAAATAAAAGGAATAGATCTAAAGGTGTGATTCATAAAGAAGATATTTGGCCAGTTTTCGAGAAAATCGTGAAAAAATGGAAAAAGTTCTTTCAATAAAATGACACTTCCGGTTAATATTTTAGACCAAAACCTTGCCTTTTCTGATGATATCCCAATTGGTGGTATTAGTTTGAACTTACTGCGGTTTTTTTTTCATAACTTCAACAGTGAAAATACAATTTAGAAAATCTGACTCAATGCTATATTTCTTCTTTACAGCAATATGAGAGTGAGTACAACTTTCTCGAATTAAAGCTTCTTGTGAAAACTCAATTTCGAAAGTTTATTAAGGATTGTAAACTTTCTCTTGCAGAAATATGACTTCTTTCTCAAGTTTACCCATATAACAACTTTGAAAATTATCAAGTTCTACTTATTAAAAATTTGACTCTACGCTACTATAAAAGATACCTTGAAATTTTTCTTATTAGGCATTTACTATATTTGAGCAAATTAGTGAATTTCAATATTATTTTCATTTAATTTTTTGCATTGCATTCAAATTTTGCATTATTTATTTTTTGTATGTTCTTTTCCATCTCTAAAGATCAATCAAATGGCTATTTATTTGCAATACTAACAAAACATATGGATCCTGATTATTTTAATATTTAATATATATTAGGAAAATATGTAAAGAAAGAAACATAATATTATGTTTCTGCTAAGCAGATGTTTTATATTTTTTTGGTTTTTAATGAAAACAGATTTTTAGTGCACTTATTTCTGTCACTTCAAACACCATGTTTGTAAAGAAAAAGTAATAATTCGACGATTCGGAAAAGGTCGATGTTGAAAAATCTAATTCTTGACAAACTAGAATTATAATTTTAAATTTAATGAAATAATCGGCCACTTAAAAAAGAGCTTTGTGAAAAATTAACGTTATGGTAAGCGTATCTTATGGCTTCATAATTCTAATTTTATGTTTACTCTATATTATTATTTAAATTTAAATTGTTGACATTGTTTTTGCTTCATTTTTTTTAATTATAATGGCAAAGGTCATTTGTCTAAACATTTTAAGATTATGGAATTAAGTAATTAATAAAAGCAAGCATATTTAAATGGGTAGCTTCACAGCATTCATTCCCTACGGATGTACTCAGTGAGTTATTGGCAGTCCGAAATTGCTGGATGGAAGGTAAAAACAACGCTCATAGTAAAATGTTTCCATGTCTATCAACGGATTTCCTTAAGCACTTTTTTTGGATCCTTTAGGAGGTTAGAGCGGTTTAAGGAGAGATCTCTACATAATGAGACTATCCATATCTGATCCCTTTTGTAGTCAGAGAGAAAAGAGTTCAAGGAAACATTCATTCATCTTGCAGATAGAGTGGGTTTGGAAGAGATAGGTTCAGAGAATTCCAGTTCCAGGCACCAGGAATTCTATAGAAGAGTCTTAGACTAGGCTTGTTGTCATTGCTGTTTTATCCCCACCAACAAACGAATAATTAGAATCCCGGAAGAAAAATGTAAAATTAAGATTAAGAAGTCCACATAATACAGGCCAGTTGTATTCCCTACGCACTTAAAAGACCATCTACTCCTATGGTCAGTACAGTATGGCCCACATATTATCTCATTAACAAACAAATATTTTGATAACTATTAGTTTAAAATTTTTTTCCGGATATTTATATACTTTGATTATACTAACCCTTTCTACTCCAGTATATATTCCCCGTCTTAGACGACATGCTCGTATATGGGAACATGATAGATGAAATAGGATTCACTTAGCAATATTTCAAATATATTTCGCTCATCTAGGTTATAATAAAATTGGAAGTCAAGCGCGAGCAGATCAAACAACCAATAGAAACTGGCCTGTCAAACCTGTCAGCAATTATGAAAATTTCAAATTATTGTAAACACACTTCCGAGATTTTTGGAGGAATTACTCTAATAGCTGTTTATTTATTTATAGTTCTCAATCTCACTCGCGAATTTCATATACGTTTATATTTGGTTAATAAAAATGAAAAGTTTAGAAGAAAATCACATGATATCACAATTGTCTAATTTTTTTTTGTCATTGTAAAATTAAATATCTAATTACCCGTTAGATTTTCTCTTCCTAGGAGCCTCTACAGCTCACTGTTCGGTGACGGACAATGGTGTCTGTAACGAGAGAACACTGTCCGGAGGCCGGCAGTGCTCTGAGAAGGCTCCGGGCGCCAATACCATAGATGTTGACGCACCTTAAATTAAAATATATATATATATATATATATCCAAGAAACACGCCTTGAATTTGGCTTACCAACGCATAGCCTAATCGCTTACAGTGTAAAAACGTGAAAGATAATAAAAAGATTATTGAAATGATGTTATTATTCGTATAACTTATAAGATTCCATGTGGGATGATGAATTATAAATATCATTTGGCATTGTTTTACTAATTTTTTCAAGTGTACAGAACAGTTGTTTAAACTGTTGTTATTCACAGAAATTAAAGATGTCCGGCTTTTTAAAGGACACCTAGAAAATCTCAGAAATGGTTTTTCACATTATCCTACATAATGCTGACGGATGGTTAAGAAAGCACTTTATAATTAATCAAATTACGCCTTAATATATCAAATACTATTAATATATTAAAGATCACTGCTTTGAAAACTTCCAACTTAAAAAAAAAAGACACTACAGCTTTTAAATTAAAAAGAATACTAAATAAATGTGTCAATTTGACCTATTAATTAAACTAAAAATTACCTGAATAAGCAAGAAAAAGAAATTACCGAAAGAAAAAGAAATACTAACAGTGGCTTCATAGAGTTACCCACTAAATTATAAAAGCGCTGCAGAATAGAAGGGAATAAAGAACCATGCTTGTTTTATGACTAAAGCAATATAGGAATATGATAAAGTGGTTAAATATCAAAAAGCATTTAAAGCACGCACACACAATAACTAAATGAAAAGGCCGCAACACCACAATAACTGTCCACAAACTCACGTTGTGTTGTTGTTCAGTTCGTAATGGCTGGTGTTGCTGTTGTTGTGTTGATGGTGGTGGTGGTGGCTGTTGTTGTTGAATTTGACCACCATTATTGTTGTTAATGTTTGCTGACTGGCTGGTGCTCACAGAATCTCGAAGTTTTAATATTTTCCTTAGAGCATTCGTTTGCTAACGTTTTTAAAAAATAATTATCAACTTAATAATAATCGGAATTAAAACAATAATACTATTAATCGATGTATTAAAAAAAGAAGGTAAAAAAACATCGATATCAAACCTCATTTGCAGCAGTAGAAAGCTTTGTTGAAGGAGATGCATTTGGTTGTAGTAAAGTGATATTTTCCGATGGGACTTTTTGGTGCTAGACATAAAAAATGATTTGGTGAGAAGGAAAAAAAAAAAAGGACAAAAGAATCTGAAGCAAAAGTGAAATATTGATTGTCCAGCTTAGTTCCAATCGATCGGTTTCACGCAGACCATAATTTAAAAAAATGAAATTAACTCATTAATACTCGTCAATAATGTAAGTGAAAGTGATTACTCGTCAATAATTAAATTTATTTAAAAAAATATTTTTTTACCTGCAGATGATTCCACATGGCCTGGAATTCTGAATTTGCGTTTGGCTGTTGATGAGACTGAAATCCTCCGCCTTGTCTGTTAGGAGATTGTTGGTTCTGATTACCATGATGAATTTGTCCAAGAGTGTTTGCCTGATGAAACAGAGAGTATTTAAAAAAATACACAAAAAACATTTCTCAAGTTTAAAGTTTATTTTATCAGCCTTTTTATTAACCAAAATAAGAGAAAGTAATATGAGTTAGTTAGCTTTTAAGGTCTAACGACCATGAAGAGGCTCATTGAAATATGGGCGAAACATCGGATTCTAGCAAACCACTGATGCGGTCTCAACCCGGAAACTCAAGTGTTTTTCATGAAAATGGCGCCAAAACCTAAAAGAAGATTCTCATGTTTTGTGCTACAGTTCCTGATGCTGACCGATCCAACAGAGAAGACCAACAAAATACTAAATAAAGTATCAAAAGCAATCTTATAAAACCAAGACCCTACGACCAGGTATTGCAAAATAAATTGAGTAAGAAAAAGTAAAAATAGTCTAAAATACTGTTGAAATATTGTATTACCACAGTTCTTAATTCTGATTGGTAATTTTCTTTAAACTTGAAACAACTTTTACCAACATAGTTGTTAATATTACAGAGGTTGCAGACATATGAAGTGATAATTTAGAAGTTATGCCTAACCTCGCACGCCCAAGATAACCTAAATACCAATTATCCCGGGAATATACGCATATATGCACATGACTTCATATGCACAAACTTTCCTTACAAGGCGTCTAATGAAGCTGAATCTTGAACGCGATAGCACCTACAGATAGATTTTACTGGAAGATGGAGGAGACTCTAATCTTCTAAGGACTCGTTCGTTCTTATTACGATGCTATCATTCAGAGTTAGAAGCTAGGTATATGTTCTGCATGCTGGAGAAGCGGATGGCGAAATCCTTCCAGATACCGAAATTTCTTAGAGAAATAGTATTGCAAGGAGTACTTGAAAGATTCCATCCTAGCAAAAATAGGGGCCACCAATTTCGGGAACGCAACGCACTTTGTCATATCACTCCACCCTCCCAAAAGGATAAAAATAATTTTAATTTCAAAGCATTAATTTATAATTACAAAACTTCTATAAAAACCTCAATATTTACGGTTAAACTTCATATAGGAAAATCAGACAAGATCACAATACTTGCTGTAGTAGCAAAAATAAAGTAAAAATCTCGGAATTCATTTATTTTAGACATACTCGGACTTAAATATCATAAAAGAAATTATTCAATTTGTATATATTCCGTTGAAGATTTTTTTCACATTCTTAATATGTAACAACACTTACAAAATTAGGACTTCTGTACGCTGAGAAAAACTTAGTCACGTTATTGCTTCCTGAAAAAGATTTTTCAATAATTAATTATTTGGACATATTATTTTTTAACTTGACAATATAAAACAGAATTATTTAATAGTATATGTATTTTAAGAATTTAAATAAAATTTTTATTTACCAGAAGAATAATCAGGTCTTAAGTTTTGTTCCATTTTCGCATTAAATATTTTAGGTTTTATAAATGAAGCTGAAAGAAAATAATCAACATTTTTGAAAAATATTAAAAATACGAAGACTTTAATTATGGTGAATAATATTATACATTTAACGTATTATTTACATTACGGCAAATTATTAACGTTATAATTTGCTTACACCAAAAATGTTTTCGAAAAAGTTTTACATATCCAGACCTCGTCTAATTTGGCTTAATATATAAAAGACAAAGTCAAAAATGAAATAAGCTAAATCTGTGGGAAAGGAGGAAACGTAGCTATTCATCAAGGTACATTCCATTTATCTCAAAAGTATTCCCAAGAAGCGCCTTCTTTCTTTCGAAAATTAATCAGTCAGTTATATAAGATGGCTCAGAATTCTCTCTAAAAATAAGTTTTCCGGAAAATTGTTTTCAAATAAAAGTTTGTTTATATGTGCAGTATAGTTCTTTGTTTATTAACAACCTATTGATTAGGTGCCATAATCTATTGATTGTTCATAAACAAGCACAGTCATTTTAAAAAAAAAAATCCGAAAAATCCATTAATCTAGTTTGGCTAATCAATTTACAAAATCCTTAATATTACATGAATAGTGTTGAAATGGTTCTACAGCAATAAGCCATGGTTTGATAGTACTTGTTTTGAGGCAAAAAAGGAGGCTGCGTTGCTCTATAACAATTCATTAAAAACCGTTCCTGTGTTAGTGCTTTAAGTGCTTATTTAGCATCAAAGAAAAATTACAAAAATATAATTAAAAACTCCAAAAATGAATATTTAAATAATATAACTGCAACCTTGAGAAATACTAAAAATAGGCAGGAATTTTGGGCAGTTGTAAGAAAGTATAATTTTACACCACCTATAAAAACAATGTAAGTTTGAGTGACTGGGAAATATTCTATAAATCAATTTTACCACCAAAAATCGATAAAGCCTTTTTGTTTTTTCCATTACTTTCAACCTGAACTTGATTCTGAATTCAGTTCTGAGTTAGATTCTGTAATTCGAAATACTAAAAATAACAAATCGCCAAGTTTGGATAATGTCCCAAATGAATGTTTAAAATGTCTAAATAAAGACTGGCTTCGAGTTCTGTTAAACATTCTTAATAGCGTGTGAAGAAATGAATGAGTACCTCAAAAATGGGTCTAAATAAAGTTAAAATTAATTCACAAGAAAGAAAGTTCGACTGACCCGAATAACTAAAGGGGCTTTCAATACTGAATGGTATTACGAAGATTTTTATTGGCATTCTTTACAATAGGTTGCTTAGCTGGGGGTAGGAAAGAAAGATAATCCCCAATGAACAAATGGGATTCAGAAAAGGAATGGGATGTAGAGATTGTGTGTTCTCCCTAGCTTCAGCGATTAATCTGCAGCTGAGGCATAAACGCGCAAAGGTTTTTGGAATATTTGTAGATTTCAAACGAGCATTTGACTCGGTACATCATGATTATTATGGAAAAAGTTGTTCTCTCTGGGTATCGGAGGAAAGTTCTTGCGCGTTTTAATAAATTTGTACGGTGCAGCAAACTTTATCATTTCTGAGGGTAATAACTTTTAGGATAGCATACCAGTAACTTCTTAGCCCCTTATTATTCTCGGTATCCATTTACGATATAGCTGATCATTTTGCTATAAATAACGCCCCAGGAATATCCTTAGCACCAAATAAAGAACCTAGTCTGTTTATTATATGCAGATGATTTAGTGGTTTTAAGTTCTTCATGGCTCGACGCGCAACGTAAATTAAATCTGTTATTTGACTATTGTGAGAAAAACTGTCTAAAGGTTAATACGGATAGGGCTTTCATATACCTTTTAGAAATGGAGGAAAATTGGGCAAAATTACGCGATTTACATATTGTAACAAAACTATCATAGAGGTCAATAAACTTATTTATCTTGGAGTACCTCTCTCTTCCTCCCGGAAAGTTAGAGAGGCTTGTAAACATTTTGTTTCTAAATGGGCCTCGGGCAAATCGCTATTTTGAAAATCCAGCAGTTTAGGCGCCCATTTTTAAATAAATATCTAAATACAAGGGAACTTAATTAAACATCTATATCTATGTATGGAATAATAATCAAAATAATAATTATCAAAAAAGAAAAAAACGAATCAGGTTTTACTTCTTAGTTTTTTTTCTCTTTCCCTTCTTTTTTGTTTAATTCTTTTTGTGTGAATTTTCCTTTTTATTTTATAACAGCTCATTCGCTTATTATTCTTCTTAGTTTTAAACAATTAAACACAAATATATAAATATGTTCAGCTTAATTTCACTGTCTATAACTTAGCAAGTTTACAATTGTGTTTTGATGTAACAAGTGTACTGTCCACTTTTCTTCCTTATTGTAAGTATGATGATATTTGTATTTTTACAATAGGTTTTTTCGTTTGTAATAATTTAACTTTAACCAAACCCTTGCTGTAAGATTTTATCTTTATGATCAATAAAATATACATACATACATACATTGAAGTGGTTTTTTAGAGAAAAACCTAAGGTTGCAGTTTCAAAATCAATTTTCAAGAAAAAATGTTTCAAATGAAAGTAGTAAGCTATTATTTGTGTAGGTAGTCTGCTAAGTTTAAATGGAACTACTTTAGAGAAAATTACGAAAGTATCTCCGGTGAAAAGACAATTTCAAATGACAGAAGTGAGAGAAAGGAACTAGTGGCATATTCACCAATGGAACTCAAGTCGGGTATTCAGCCCTTATACACGTCAGGAGACAGGCTGCAGCACTAAACTTATATAAGCGTTGAAAGCAACTAGGCATTGGCTACTGAGACAATTATCACCCCGCTTCAACCAGACTTGTAACCCAGACCACCTTCACTGTGGCGTTGGAAAACATTAAAGCTTCATGGGGCTTCCCCTTGAGGACCGCCAGATATTCCAGCCACTTCAACTACCTCTCTTTTCAGCGGAATGTCGGTTGGATCTGTACCAGCCGGTCAGTAAGGCGAGGTCTCTCCTCTATGAACTAAGAGCCCTAGCTAAGTCAAAATGGCGTAATTAAAAAATATATATTATATATATTAACCAAAAGATGACACAGTTGAGGTGATAATTGTATTAAACAATAATCTGTTCAGATATACAATTAGTTTAGAATTCTTTTCAAATATTAAATCTCATAATAATAATAATGTCAATTTTTGTCTAGTCATATATTATATTAACAAAAGAGAATCAAATTGCCAAAGAGCATGATCAATTTTTGAAGAAAAAACTTAAAACATTTTTTACTGTTATTTCTTTATAAATTAGATTCCGCGATTACATCAGTTTACAAATACGAATATATATAGCCTATAAAAGAGAAAATAAATAAAACTTACCTTTAGGGGTACTAGTATTTTCAGCACTAATTTTCAAATCTGTAAAAAAGAAAGAAATGGTACTGGCTAATATAACGTTTTATTCTGCAATAAATACATAATAAACTTAAAAAATACACAAAAAAAAGGATTATCTTTCCTATTTAAAAACGGAAAACTGAAAAATTCAAATCAGAGTACCAGTCTATATTTAAATTACTAATTATACCACCAATAACATATTTATTGCAGCAATACCAATTAAAAAGGAAAAAAATGAAAATAGAAATATAAGCACTAGCCACCAAAAGCGAAAACCAAACAAAAAGAAAGGCAAAAAATAAGCGGAAAGCCAAAATCCACACAAAAATGGTTACATATTTTTAAAATACCCTCGAATCTCGCGCCGCAGCTATCTATATTAATTTTTGGAGTGAAGGCTGTAAACAAAAAATGAATTAATCTAAAAACGTATAAAATAAACTTAATTTAAAATAAAATAAAATTTAATAAATTTTTAAAACGTTTTATTCAGATAACTCGCCTTTACGTTTCACTTGTTTGGAGGTACTCTGTCCAGCATCTGTAAAAATGAAACATAAATTACAAAAATTATAAATTAGACACTTAATGAAAGTTAAATCAGTTAAATTATTATTTACGATCGTTGTATCTCTTTTTTAATGATCAACCAAATGCCAGAATTTTCAATTCACAGATCTTTAAAATATCGCAAAAAAATATCATTTTAATAGTTGTTATTCACCATCTAAAGATAAAAGTATTGTTTACCTATTCATATTCTTTAAAACCTTTCTTTTGGCTCATAAGATTTTTCAATATTGGATACCATTAATTCTTTACCACACTAAATGTTTTGTTTTAAGATTTTTCTCAAGGTGTACAATACATCATTCAATCTAGCAGCGAGATGGATTACTTTAGATAAGAGGTTAGTCAGGGACTGTGTACTATAAAGAAATGTTTGCCCATCGCAAATACTGGATAGAAACGTTTACACAAAGCTCTCACATTCTCCCACTCTCTTCTCTACCAAAGACCAATCTCCACCATAAATAAGTGAGACAATAATAATAATTAAGCAGGTGATAAAGATTTTACAGACTGTAACCAATATGTTCTACTGAAGATTAAATGTGTAAAGTTATTCATCTACAGAACAAATTCCGAACAAATAAGCACCTTTTCGGATCTTTTAATCATCCGCTTTAAATTTCCCGTATGACTTGAAATATCGAAAATGTCATTTTATGAACGCCCAAATATAAGAGCAATAATGCTTCCTTGCAAAACAAAAATTATGTATTTTTGAGGCTACAAAAAAAAACATCGTTCTTCAGCTTTCCTATAAAAATGCGTTTCTGGACATATATAGATTCAGAAGTGATTATACAGTATTATAGAGTATAGATAGTGATTATTGTACAGATATAGATTCATATAGTGTGATTAATGTTGTGTACCAGATAGAAAGAAAATTAATATAGGATATTCGAGCCAGTCGTATTTATTTTGGTAAGTGACTTCGGTTTGTATTGGACCATTTTCAAAGCCCACAGATGTTTCATGCAAATTGACATATAATACTAATAAATCATATATTTGGTTGTAATTCTGTTTTTATGTTAATTTATCAGTTTTATTTTGTCAATTATAGCAAACATCTGTTGGCTTTGAATGGTTCACTACGGACCGAAACCGATTGCTAAAATAAACTTTGGCTCGACATATCCTGCATTTCTTTTCTTTAAAGTGTTGCTTCTATTAAAAAAGTATCTTTTTTTTTTTAAAGATAATTTGAAGCATTCTTCAAAGAATAAGTAGAAAACTATAAGTGTAATATGTTCTAGACATCCTTCAATTTTCATAAAATACTTTTTTTCTTCTAAAGTTATTACAATTGTCTCGTAAGAATAATTATATTCAATAAATAAATCAACAACTATAACTGAAGAGTGAAATACGGAACCGTTAATACCAAAGATTAATAATAATGAATATTATTCTTATTGCAATTAAGCGAGAAATTATTAAGTATAATAACAATTTTAAGTGCATATAAATGTTTTATGACTTCATTTAAGGAAATATTAATGTTAAAAATTCCTGAAATACTTTTAGGGTACTTATGTCTCCTTTTATTTTCCATATTTGTAGAAAATATTCAAGCTATCACTTATTTCTAGTTTTAAATAATCTTTTAATAACGCCATAATAAAGGGCATACCCAAGAACATTATTTACAAGATAATGTTATAGAAATTTAGGTACTGACTACTACAATAAAATCATTCAACTGATACAATATAGATATAAAAAAAACTTTACTAACTCAGATGTTTCCTACGCCCATGAGACAAATTTATAAACGCATGTCTAGTGAGTCGGTAACATCTTTTGTCTTCAGTATGCAACTGAAAGCCGTTAATTAAAGGAACATCAAAAAGGATATCATAAAGAGTTGCTTGTTCATCTTCCTTCCTTTCAATTCCTAGAAAAATTAAATAAAATGTAAAAATAGTTCACCACTTACAGTCTACTTCTATTGCCTAAAGTGAAATTTGTAAAATAAGAAAAATACAATTATTTATAACACTCCCTTTATAGATTTTACAACAGAAACTTTGATAATATAGAAACAAATGAATTCATGCTAAATATAAATTTGGTTTAACAATGCTGTCAAAATATCTTTCATGTATTAAAAAAATACTAAAGAAATAAATGAAGATTGCTTGCAATGTCCAAAAATTCGGTACATATTGCACATACTGTTGTAAAAGCTTTTATAAGTGTATTACAACCGAATGCTAATAAGAACAGATTAAATGTTATTAAAACTTTAAAAAACAGTAAAAAATGAATATTAAAACCAATTACAAAGATCCATATTTTAAAGGTTAACTAAACTTTTCCGGCAAACACTTTCAAGTATAAAATTAAATAACAAAACCTCAATGAAATAGCTGGTATTGTAATTTACCTAGGAAGGATAAACTACTGAGTATAAAAAAGAATACATATTTACAAAATAAAAGTTAAAACACACGGTTACATATATATTCTAATCCAAGTGGAGACTGTCAGACGCACCCCACTAGGAAGGTTATAATACGCGGCGTAGGTTACTTTCAATTAATTGGAGAATGGAAAGCTTGTTTTTTTCCATTATTTTCTTTATTTATTTTGTGAACATCTTAAGCACACACCAGCTGGTTCTATCCTCCTGAATATTTTCTGGTGGCTATTATGAAAAAAAACAAATGTTTCAAAGTTGAAAACAATGTTTATGATATACTAGTGGTACTAAAATAATTTTAATTTCTTTTCACTTTCAATTAAAAATATTAATAATATAAATCTGAAATGAAAATGAAAGATATTATGACAGTTAACTGGATAAAATGTACAATCAACATTAATCAATACTTTGTTTCTGAGTGCAATAAACTACCGTAGGATGCCGCTGATAACATCATTGGCATCATTGATTTTACGACAGCTTGCTTTCAACAATGAAAGCAACAATATATTTCATAATAAATGAAATTAAATGTTTAATAATAATTTGATACATTTCATGGTTAAAATGAAATCGCATAAGCAAATTTCAATTTATCTGTTTAATTTTGAAAAAAAAAAAGTCTAAGACAAGAGTTATAAAAGCGGTGAAAGTGCAGCTTATCAGTTACAGATAAGGTGCTGGATCGTGGAAAATTCTTACATGCAATTTCCTTTCAATGACCACTGATTCCATTCATAAATGTTTTACAGCGTTGGCCAAAATATTGTTGTACAGGAATTTTGCTAGTCAGAATTTGGATCGGGAAACGAGACATTTTTCTAATGACCATCTTGGAATACGTCTTGTCTCAGAATAGGACGCATCATCTCTCTAATTCTTGTTATGTATGGGCACCCCTCAAAAGAGAGAATTCAAAAGAATTTACATATTTTATCAGTGCTGTCAGAGGCTACATAGAGTTCAGCTAAACATCGATTCTAGCTCTACAAGTTTTCAAAGCATAAGGAACCTAACAAATTTATAATAATATGATTAAATTATTCCGATAAAACTCAATTCTTGATAAAAATAACTAAATCTGCAATTTGTTTAAATATTTTTTGTGAAAATTTAATTGTTACATTCTTATATCACCATACTAACATTAATTTTAAAAATCAAAAAATTTTTTTTTAAACCCTTCTATTAATTAGTAAACAATACAGAAATATATATCAGTAAGAGTATTTCATGTTAAGCTTTCAAGGAAATTTATGTGCAACGTTGTTTTGTCCTTCATTATTATTGTATTTACGAATTAGGAAACATTTTAAAATAACCATGCAAAATTATTGCAAAACTTGAAATTTATTAATGCTTGTCTTGAATATTCCACGTGTGATTTGTTTAAAAATTTATCTCCAAATAAAACTTTCATAAGCTGAGAGTGATTTTCAATTTTTATTTGGATTTAGATGATTTACAATGTTTAAGTATTTTCTCCAAAATTTTTATAATGTAGTTATTGTATTTCATTTAAAATTTTTGACAAATTCCTATAAGGAAGTATCTATTTAAGGAACCCATTAAAGAAAATTCTCATCTAAAATCTTTCTGCAATCCCAACTGAATTGCTGTAACTTTCGAAACCGTCCGTAAATAATAATAGAATAGCTCGATTTTAATTTAATATTTATAGATCACCCGCAGGGGTAAGGTGTTGCATGCACCCTACCGGGGGATAATGCGATTGCTGTTGAGAAGGATAAGTTTTTGATGCTTTACAAAGAGAAATAGATGATGCGATGCACTAGAAGAACCAAGTAGAAATGTGAAATCCATCATAGACTATTTCTTAGTTAAAAAAGGAATGTTTAAGGAACTAATTGACGTAAGAGTGAAAAGGGGGGGCTTTGAAACTGGAAGAGATCACTACTTATTGAAGTTGGACAAAATATGGAAAGGGTTAGAATTACAGGAAAAAAAGAAAACAATGATTAGGAAAGAAACAATAAAATCTCACAGACTGAAAGAAGAAGAAATTGCGACTTACTATCAAGAAGAAATAGTAAGAATGATTAGAGACAAAATTCACCATTGGAATAGTAACGACATAGAAACAAGCTGAAAATCTTTTAAGAAATTATTGCTGGAAGCAGCAGCGCTTGTGTGTGGTAAAAGGAAAGTAGGATGTAGGAAAAGAGAACAGCTTGGTGGTCCGATGAGTTGAAGGAAGTAATAAAGGAAAAGAAATGACTGTGGAAACAATATCTCCAACATAGAACACCCGAACGATATGGAAATATGGAAATAAAAGAATAGTGGTGAAGAATAACGAAATCGAGACCAAAAGGAAGACATGGAAAGACTGGTAAAAAAAAAAAGAGATAGATCTCAAAGAAAATCAAAAATTATTCTACCGTGTCATAAAGGGTTTAAGAAAGGAAAGAGCCCCATTGCTGAAGTTAAAAGATAGCTCCGGAAACATACTCCGACAAAGCGGTCGAAAGATGGAAAGAATACTTCAAGGACCTTCTAGAAGATAATCCAAAGGAGAGTGAGGATAGAGAAGAGGAGAATAATTGGGAGGAAGACGATTATATAGATGAGGATGAATTGGAGGAAGTTTTGTTGAATTTGAAGCTGGGAAAGAAAAGGCAGCAGGTAATGACGAAATAACGCCAGAAATGATGAAATACATGGGACCTAAAGGAAAAGAAGTCTTGTTGCACTTACTTAATCTAGTATGGAAGCAGAAGAAAATGCCCAGAGACTGGGAAGTAGCAGTGATTGCCCCAACCATCAAAAAAGGGGATAATAGAGACTGTTGCTACCACAGAGGTATTTCCCTCTTAAGGGTGCCAAGCAAGATTTACTTAATGAATGAGACGAATTGTCGAAGGGAAGCTCGAAGAAGTGCAGTATAGTTTTCGTAGCAATCATAGTACTCAAGATCTCATATTTACGATGAGACAAGTATTCGAAAAAATAATAGAAAAAGGGAAAGAGTTGTCAGTTTGCTTCGTGGATTTATAAAAGCCTTCGACAGAGTGAGAAAAGGAGATATCTTAGAGCAAATGAGAGCAAAAGAAATAGGTAGAAGACATATATTAGCTACGGAAAGTCTCTACAAGAAAACTAGAAATGTGGTAAGATTTGCCAACAATACCTCTGAAGTATTCGTTACCTTCGTCAAGGCTGTAGTCTCAGCCCTTATTATTTATTTGGTGTTAGAAACATTCACAAAGCTTGGGATGGTATGCGAAAATTCCATCTAGGGCATGTAAGCTTGAGACCGCTGAGTCTATCTATACTATCATTCGCCGATGATTTGGTTGTATTCGCAAAAAATATCTTCAGTTTAATATTAAGAAGATACAGGAAGAATTGCTGAAGATTAACATGAATATCAACCCGATGAAAACGAAAGCAATGAGAGTAGGGAAGAAAACTCACAGGATAATGAGATCAATAATAAGGTTAAATAATGAAAGAATAGAGCAAGTAGACAGCTTTAGATACCAGGGAGCACACCTGACTATAAAGCACAAATCAATGATCAGGCGTCGGAAATGAAATTCCTCTGGAAAGATGAAGGCAAAACAAAAAGAGAACCGATTCCGTAACATTACCATTAGGTCGAACCTCACCAACAATCGAGACTATCGAACAGAATAGGCTACGTAGGCTAGGGCATCTTCTTCAGATGGAGCCCAACCGAACTGCTCTTGCTACATATAAAACTAAAGTGGATGGCAAGCGAGGGAGAGGTCGGCCTAGATTTAAGTGAGAGGACGAGGTGAAGAATGCCTTTCAAAAAAGAGGGTTAGAATGGGGGCAAAATATTGAGTTAGTCTATGACGGCAAAAAGGAAGAGGCTGTGTAAACTTCCAGCTCACTCTGCTTAGGCGGCAGAAGAGGAGTGATTATTATGATGATTTACTGATCACAGTCCGGCGCCCCTAAACCAAGTAAATTTAAATTTATTAGTAAAAATGGTAGTTTGTTTTTTCATAATATCATCTACATTAAAACATATGTTTGGCTTCCTTCATAATGACAATATCTAACCCACTGATCTATTTTAATCGATATTAAAATTTACTTGAGAAACATTCAAAAACAACATTCAATAATCAACTAAACAATTGAATATTACAAAAAAATTCCACAAGAAAAAAAATAAAACATGAAACATGATGGATGAATGAAAATGTCTATGCAGAAATGTAGATAAGTTGGTGCTGAGGTGCTATAAAGTACTTTAGTCGATTGGGAGGAGTCGCACGAACGACATAGTTTGCAACGGAAGAGCCTACCATAGTTATGGATTTAGTACTAAGCTTCCATCACATTTGTTGGGGAGGGAGTGGATTAGTTACGCTGAGGGATCTTGGCGTCGCTGCGGATAAGTCAGCCTAACAGTTAACAGTCCTATAATATACATAGGGCCTGCGAAGGGAGTTGATATGTTTAACTATTTGATTTAGCGTGCTTACCGACAAGTTCTTGCCCATCAACCACGAACACTCACTCTACAACTGTACACTTTCTAAGCACATTCTATATATGTGATTTCTAAGCACATTCTATATATGACCCCAACCCCAAACCAACTGAGCCAAACAAGATTTTTTAGGTTGTAGTAAAGTACACTTTACAACCACTAACTTCTCACAACCACGCCCCCATGGCGCAACAATAAATTCCTTGATTTCACTTATCCATCGTAGAGAAAATGGACTAGCCATTTCTGCAGTCTTGGATTCGAAGCATAACCTAACAACTTAATCTCCCAACATTCAAGTCTGCACATGTGAAAAGCAAAGATGGCTAGTGTATATAACTATTTGAGTTCTATACAACTCATATAAACATCTCTTACCACGTGACTATATATTTAGAACAAACAGACTACTCGCAAAAGAACACAAATCTTCACGATTTAATAAACCATTAAAATTAATTTTCATCAACATAAAAATTTAATATTTATACATAATAAGAAACTGAACTGACCAATGATAAATCCTTTCAATCCTAATGGCACTGGATGGCATTCTCGAATATTTACAACTCTATCAAGCAACTGATGTACAGCGGTAGTATCAGGTTCCATAAGGTTCAGCTGGCTGAGCGGCTGAAACCAGCAACAAATAATATATATGAAATATTAAACAGCAGACAAATGAAAAACAAGATAACAAAAGTAACTATAAAAATGGGAAGTAGTTTGTGTGCGCGTTCACACACACCGGTTTTTTTTTCTCTATAATAATCCTCTCTTGGTAAAGTATGTTAAATAAATTCCCTCGATATTTCACAATTTAGCGAGGACGATCGTTTCATTTCATACACAAATTCACAGCCGAATAATGGATTCTTCAGAAATTGTTGCTCTAGTTTTGTTGCGCAATTATGGAAAGAAGTCAGTTTATAGGTTTTTCGGATAAACAAAAATAAATTTAATCAAACCTTCCAGCATACAAAAACAAAACTCCTCTTTTCGCTTCTTCAACTATTAAGGTAATTATTTTCCCCAATTCGTTTATTACATTATAAATTACAGCTGATAAATAAAGATAAATAGAATCACACTTACTAATATGAGTTCCCCGGGTTTAACTTCCAGAACTGTGGTCTTTTCATTTTTCCAATTAGCTGATGTAACTAATTTCTCCAGTTCCTTAACTACAACTTCACTTAGGATGTCGCTATTAAAATTACGCCTTTCCGCTTTACTGTACGGATGATCTGCTAACCATTTGGTGATTTCTTGGATTTTAGTATCTCTAAGAATAAAATTGTATTTAAATGAATATACTTATTTTAGTAAACGAGTCTTTTACCGAATATGATCATAAGATGATAATGAATCTGAGAGGCTGATAGTAAGAAAGACCGGTAAAACTAAATGCAATAAGTGAAAATAAAACTAACGCATCATCAGAGTTAAAAAGGTCCTTTTTCTTGAATACATCATCATTGTTATTAGATAAATATTTGATAACGTCGGGAAATTTGTTTACATATTCTTTAATTAGTTGTATAGCTTTATCTGAATAATTCCAGTATCTACCATCTACTTTTTTCGTATAACCAACTACCTGCATAGGAAATAAGAAAGAACAAATTCCAAATGATGAATTCAACTAGCTGAGAGTTCTAAGGTTAACAATATTAAATCTTACTTCTTGATTGGACTTATTGAATTTCAGATTTAATCCAATATTAACTTTAGCATATGGATCAATTTCGGATGTCTGTATGAGAACAGTTCCAGTAATCCTAGATAAAAGGTGAGACGATCCTAAATCGCACATAGGAGCAGCTACAGATCCTAAAATTAAAAAGAAACTTGTTAATTAATGGGAAATCTTTATAATAAACTATCTAAAATCAAAATCATTTATGTTTTCAAATTTTAACAAACATTTATATTTAGAAAAAATAATCTAGAGTGAAACAAACTAAAAATTTTCTTCAAAGCTAGAACGTTAACTAAACGTTAAATTGGCCTCAATAATTATTATATACACATGTAGCAGGTGATCGAAGATTTCCTACATGTGGGCTTTTAAGTGACAAAGAGCTATATGAATATGGGCACATTCTTGCGCCATCATGCGACCTCACTAATATTCCCCCAGCAAACATTGTAAAAACAGTTACCCCCATCAAAAAATCCATTTTTCCAGAAAAAATCTTTAAAAAAATAAAAAAAATATTTAAAAGCGATAGACTTTATGTCTGATTAGCATTTCAGTAAATATATGGAATCGTTTTTGAGGAATTCAATAAAACTCAATAAGACATTATACTGAAGTGGCAATTTGCAACTACTTCCGGAATGTGATTGGTTCCGCTTTGAACCCTACTTGTGCACCTCTCAATAACTCTCAAAAATAAAATTTCCTGGAAATGTTTAGCTAGTATGCGAGGTTTAAAGAAAATTGTTGGATCTAATTGCGAGAAAAACAAAAAGAAACTGAAAACTATACGGTAAAGTCGCATTTCGTGTTGGGTCTACCTTAGTACCTAAACCGGATATAATTTCACCTTCCTACCTTGTTTTTTTGTGATATATTTGTACACCCACACATCTTTCGTTATTTTTTTTTAAATTACATTTTTTTAAAACATGTTATTTCCGGTGAAAACTAATTTTCTTTAACTTTGACACACGTTCGCAATATTTCCTCTTAAAACATTCAGAGAAAAGCAATACCTTGGTAATAATGTTCATAATTCTCTTCTTTTAACTCATACAGAGAATCGATATTTGGTTCCGCTTGGTTTTGGACTTCAACAATAACTGTTCCTTTATTACAAGTTTCTTGTACCTTTAAGAAAATAATAATAAGAAATTATATCAATAAAGTGATATATAAAAGCGATTTACATTTAATGCTCAACAATGAGCATCTATTAATTGCTTTATTTTTGGAAAATTGATTTTGCTCACCTCTCTTAAGAATAATAATATTAACTAGTAAATACTCATCGCCTGAGTAATCGCTACATAAATATGGAGGCTGCTTTCTATTACAAAGTCATATATTGTACAGTTCTAAACTATAGGTGAATTTTTAGAAAATCAATGTACTAAAACTTTTACAATAAAAAAATGCTAAAAACGAAAAAATCTGGTCAAACCACTCACACGACTTTCTCTTACTCCAATTAATGCAATTTAATAAATTTTCTATAAAATTGTAATATTTTTAGATATGCTGGCCATAAAAAAATGTTTTTAGAAACTTTTAGATAGGCTGGCCATAAAAAAATGTTTTTAGAAACTTTTAGATAGGCTGACCATAAAAAAATGTTTTTAGAAACTTTTAGATAGGTGGTCACATAAACAACTGTTTTTAGCAACTTGTTAGCTAGGCTGGTCCATAACAAAAAGGTTTTAGAAACTGTAGATAGGCTGGCATAAAAAAATGTTTTTTAGAAACTTTTGATAGGCTGACCAATAAAAACTGTTTTTAGAAACGTTTTAAATAGGCTGACTCGTAAAAAAATGTTTTAGACACTTTTAGATAGGTGGTCATAAAAAATGTTGTTCAGAACTTTTAGATAGGCTGGTCATAAAAAAAATGTTTTTAGCAACCTTTTTACGATAGGCTGACCATAAAAAACTGTTAGAAACTTGTAGCATCGGCTGACATAAAAAAATGTTTGTAGAAACGTTTAGAATAGGCTGCGCCATTAAAAAAATGTTTTTAGAAACTTTTAGATAGGACTGACATAAAAAAATGTTTTTAGAAACTTTTAGATAGGCTGACCATAAAAAAATGTTTTTAGAAACTTTTAGATAGGCTGGCCATAAAAAAATGTTTTTAGAAACTTTTAGATAGGCTGGCCATAAAAAAAAAATCTGGTGTGAAGCATTCACACAACTTTCTCTTACTCCAGTTTTCAACATTGTAATTGACAAATTTTATAGATAGTGTACCAAATTTATTGAAATTCGTCGGTGTCGACGAAAACTAAAAAAAATTGTTTAGTAAAAGCGCACTTCCGATCATCCGATTTTCTTCAAACTCGGAATTTCAACAACACATTTAATTCTTATTAATATTATTTAAATGACAGAATTATATAGTAAACTGAAATAGCACTTTAGAGGAAAACCTAACCCAGCCCCTCCCCCAAAAGTGCCCTTAAATGAATTCTCCCAGAGAAATGTTTTAAATAAAAGTTGTAGATTTTTGTATGTGTAGTTGATATGGCAAGTGTGAAGAAAATCGTCGGAAAAGAAAATTGCTAGAAAGTAAAAAAAAAATTCAGTAAAGTGGTACTTTCGATTGAGGAATTTTGATAGACGACCCACTGTTGGATCCCATGGTGATACCTAAACCAAATATCAAGTTTGAATTTTCTACGATTTTTCGTTTTTGACTATGCTGTTCACAAACACACACATACCCACATGAACTCGCCAAACAGGTTGCAATGGATTTTCGCCTCCCTGAGATATACACGTCAATTCCATGCACTTACGTTCATAGGAAACTAGCGGCGCTAGTATCCGAGAATGGGAGAGGCTCTGGATAGAATGCTAGAAAAGTTCTCTCACAAAGGAGTTCTTTCCGACCATACAGTCGAGAAGGAGATCACCGCTGCGAGTCCATTTAAAGTGACACTTGTACTTTCACAACATGGCAGAACTAGAGCATATCTTCATCGGTTTGGAATCCTTGACAGTTCAGAATGCTCGCGTAACCTTATAAGCCCGCAGACTTCATCTTCACACTTAGAGCAGACTTAAGCATCACATCATCTTCAACTGCTCAATTTTCGAAAGAGAAAGTGCTCGACATATTCAGTCTGTTATTCTTTCAGGCACCTGTTGGCCACCTACTAAACGATCAGCTAATTAGTGATGACCTTTTTGAATACTTCCAGCGTTTCATATTTAGCCTGGATTTAGAGAAATTACTTTTCTACTTGTTTTTAACTTGATACAATTTCAAGCCATACAAATTTTCAGTTAATGATTATTAATATTTATAGATATTCTTTTTCAAATATTGCTGAATTGAAGTGCATGTAGTATATATATATATACTGCGTGAAGCATGCAGAAATTAAAGGTTTCAAAAGAAAAAAAAACACAGACCATTTTCTAAAAACACTTTTCTGGACTAAGGGGACCTCAAAACGGGTTTCCGGTGAAAACTCGATATCGAAAATTTGGCACGATTACAATACTTGCTCTTTCTAGAAGTAAGAGAAAGTAAAAAGGTGGTGGAGATTATAGATAAATATATATGTGGATGGACTCTGTGGGCGCCCTTGTCTAAAGACTATTGAAGCGTCAATCCAAATCAAATTTTAATTTTTTTGAGAAAATTTTTCAAACAAAAGTGATACGTTTTTATCTTTGCAGAAAGTATTTCAATTTTAAAGGAAATCGTTGTAGCCGTTTGCTAGGAAACTCCAAAAAAATTGAAAAACTCTTCTGTAAAATTGTAATTCCGGTTAATTGATTTTCTTCAAATTTTAATTCTATCAATGATTCTAATATTAATTAATATTATATAGGTGGTAAAATCATACATACTACTAAGTGGTACTTTAGAGGAAAGCTTAACCCGCCTATTCCCTCCACAAAAATAAATTTTCCCACGAAAAATGTTACAAATAAAAGTGATAGGTATTTACATACTATGCTTGATTTGGGCAAGTACATAAAGAGTTTATTGTACTCGTTCTAATTTCTTACATCCAATAAAAGATTTTTATTTAAAAATAAAATTTAAAAAAATTATCAATTACCTTAACTTCAACTCCATAGAGTTCGGATTTCATTAGGAATGCTACTTGCCCTTTTGGAAATAATACATGCAAAGGCACTTGACAATTAGGATCACCACCACATACTTTTTCACAAGGCAATATTTTTATATTATCCACAATAGTTTGTAATGGATATGGAGTAGCTGCGGAAGCCCACTACAAAAATAAAAATTCATATTCTTAGTGGGGATATAATTGGAAAATACAAAATCCATTTTGAAGCTTATTTTTATGGCCGTATTTTACATCACTTGTAAGCACCGTCTTTTTCAGCAAAAAAAAAAAAAAAAAATTACGCCATTTCTTACCTGTCGGATAACTTAAAGAAGTCATTTCATATGGTATTCTTAATTCATGTTGACCTAAAACAATGACTTCCCAATAAGCTAGACTTTCTTCTAATTGTTGAATATGTGGATGGGTCCGCAATGTTGCATAACATCTGGTACTTTATCAGTCGTAGCATGTATATTCCCTTTTATTCCTCTCCAGTTTTGGATTTTCATCCATTGTCAGAGCAAATTCACCAGGTTCGTGTAGAAAATGGTAACCTTATAACTCCCGCATATACAATAAACCAACAAGTGTAAGTGTAAAGAAACATTGCGTTGAAGTGAACTCTCTATACGAACTTGGTGAATTTGCTCTGACGATGGATGAAAATCCGCAACCGGTCAGGAATAAAAGGAATATGCATGCTATGACGGATAAAATACCAGATTTCTTCTAATTGCTCATAGGAAAGGTAGATAACAAACTATAAGTTTGAAAATACAATGAAATATTACTTTAAAGAGAAATTTAATAACAGAACAAATGAAAGAGACTGATGATACCCCATGATAATTTGTGTCATAGATGATACAAATTCAGCGATCTTCCATCATCACCTCTATAGTTAGTATGTTTTGTTGGTTTGTAAGTTCGAATACTAAAGAATTTAATAAATTTTAGGGACGCGCCCCCTCCTCAAATGCTGTTATTAAACCGTTTCCTTAAAAACAAGAATGTACTTGTAAATTGTAGAAACAGGACCAATATCTGCTAGGAAGTGACTTATATATTTATGAACACCAAGAAGAAAAGGCAGCTAAATTTGATAAATTATATTTGAAATAAACTTTGTCTTATTGGCAAAAGTCAGCAGCAATCTGCTTTCGAATGTCTACCTTTTAGGCGGTATTAAATGTAATTAGGTGTTTGTCCGAGGTTGGACTATTTAGGGTGAAAACCAAGAAATTCTGTTTTTGTGTAGAAAATCACTACCGATTCAGTCGTTTCAGTATGAAGAAATATGAGAAAAAGTGGAAATTGCGCTAATAACAACAGCTAATCAGCTAATAATTAGCCTGACGAAGTGTATTAGAAAATTAAATGAAAAGTTGTTTGAAATGAATCTCTTCGAAAATGTATCGCTAAAGTTCAGAGTAATATTTCTTAAAAAAAAATTAATTCATTGTAACTTTATCAAAGTATAGTTTACAGAACAACGTTACTTACAGTTAATTTTTTTACTGGTTCTCCCTTCTCATTAAATTCATACTTTGCCCCCATAAGTTGTTTTGCAAAAACAACTACGTCAACATTCCCAATCTCTATGCCCAATTTATTTCTATGCCTGGGAAGAAAAATGATATAATTTAAAAAACATCTATACTAACAATCATAAAGCTAATTCTATTTTATATTTTTCCAATATAATCACTTGAATTGCGCTTACCTTATTGCAAGTTCCTGTCCGTACATTGACCAATGATAAAGCTCATCCTTTGTCAAATCGCTGCTTATTATTTCTCCATCCCCTGATACTGTAAACTTGCAGTTTGTGTTTGTAATACAAGTCACCCTTTGTTTTTCCAAAAAATACAAATTTAATCGATAAACAAAACAAGTTACGCAATATATACACTGGTAATCTGAAATAACACTTACAAAGCTTTAACTAAATGTGGCCAGCCAACATATACTTCCTTGCCTAAATATTTCCTGGCAACTTCTTCCATATTAACTGATTTCACATTAGCAGGTTCCAAATCTTCATCAGCACCACGAATTCCTTTTAAATAAAGTATCATATTTAGGCCACGTGATGGCTGCTGAAATACTTGTACTTTTGCTTCTTTTAATCCTCCCTAAAACACATGATGGTAAAAATATAGAAGCATTTTTTTTACATGAAACTATGAAAAGGTTCCACTTATTCTAGGATTCAGGACTATCGAAGGGTTCTGACCGGTTTCGTCAGAATAATGTTCACAATCAATTCGTATAGAGAGATGACTTCAACTATATATGCTTATAACACACACCACATTGGTTGACTTTTTTATATATCTTTGTATTTTCTTAATAAACACATTAATATTATTATTTTACTTTTTTGCGCATCGACAATTGGGTCATTAGCGCTATTATTATTATTATTATTATTTATTATAAGATATCTCATTTTCAAGTACTGCATAAATATAATAAGATCAAGAAAAACAGTAGAAAATGTGTGTGAAACACTCAAAGGACTTTCTCTTATTCCTGTTAATACAATTATATATAAAACAATGATATATATATATATAGAGAGAGAGAGGTAGTTTAGGGACCCGAATATCAACCTACTAACAACCCAAGCAGTTAGGGGAAGTGAAGAGCGCGCCAATAACAAACAACCAACCCCTCATATATTTGAAAATTTAACCACACATATTCCGCAAAACTATTTATTGTAAAATAATTTTTTTGGGGAGTCGTGTTAGAACATCCGCACAGTGAACATCTATTTATTGTGTAGAAAGTAAAAAGTGAAAAAAAAAAAAGTTTATATTTGAAATTAAACGTTAAATTTTAGTGTATACTAAGTGCTTTGTATAGTGATTAACTCTGTACAATTTTGGAAAACTTTACCGAGCAGTTATCGAGAAATTAAAGTGTAAAATAAATTTTTTTGTATTAAATTTGATCAACAGAAGTGAAACAGTCAGCGGGATTGTAGGCGTGGCCAGGTGGGGATAGGTAGTAGCATTACTTCACCTACCGCACTCTTTTTCCAACAGGTCCGTTTGTAAGTCTGTTTGTTACAGAAATATTATTTATTGTTTACTATTGCTCTTTTATTAAATATTAATTATTATTTTGGTACTAATTCCTCTACTATAAATCTCTTGCTTATAATTTGAGAATTATCTTTAATTTCAAATTATTTACATAATGGATGAATTAAAAATGAAACAATTATTAACTGACTTCAGCAATGATATTAAAAATGATTTAAACAAAAATATTGATGTAATAAAGACAAAGTTAGAGGATTTGGAGAAAAATTGGAACGAAAGTATAGCAAAAATGATTTGTGTGTAAGAAAAGATGTATATTTCGACAGAGAGATACGAAAAAGAAATATAATAATGCATGGTTTAGAGGAAGAGGGGAAAAGCAAATATTTCGAACTTGAGAGGGGAAGTATTGAAATTTATAAAAAATAAGATTAAGGTGGATATAAAAGAGGAAGAAATAGATTTTTTATGAAGGATTGGAAAGAAAATAGAAGACAGAATTAGGCCGATACTAGAAGGAATAACAACATTCAGAAAGAAGATAATGATTTAAAAAAATAAAAGGTACTTAAAAGATCCGGATGTTTATATAACTGAAGATTTCTCATCGGATGTGCTCACCAAAAGAAAGGAACTACGAGATCAGATGATGGAGGAAAGAAAGAATAGTAAATTTGCGATTCTAGTCTAAGATAAATTGATAGTAAGGAATGAAAGAGAAAGTACTGGCAAAAGAAGAAGCAGAGCCTCCAGTAATACACCAAAAAGAGGTAAGGCGAACAAAGTTGAAACAGAAAAAAGTAAAGTAAAAAAGTTAAAAGAAAAAGCGACCCCATCATCCGCTGCAAAGGATATAAGCATTTTTTTCAGGGAACGTACTAACTCGGAAAGCAGTACAAGCTCTGTTTATTCAAACAGAAACTCAGCAAATGAAGGAAAATAGGAATTAAATGGAATTAGGCTCACACAACTGCAACAAGACATTGGCAGTTTTAGGATCGATTCAAATGGAACAACGAAAACAACATCCCAGAAAGGTTGGTCACCAAGGGAGTGTCAGACCATATCCTCCCAAACACAAAAACAACAAAGCACTTCAAACATTTGTGTAGGCACCTATAACGTGCGAACATTGCTAGCAGAGTATCGATTAGTGGAACTTGAAAATGCATTAGAAAAAACTGATATTGACATTCTTGGCCTATGAGAAATAAGACGAGTTGACGAAAATATTATTATTAGGAAAAGTGGTTATATGCTCTACTATTGTGGTGCGAAACAAGGGGTAAATGGAGCTGGATTTCTAGTCAAGACAAATTTGAAAGGAATTCAATACTTTAAAGCAATTTCTGACAGAATTGCTATGTTAAATATGAACTTTGGAAGTCGAAGAATAATAAATTTATCCGCTTCATCGCAAGAAGAAATAGAACATTTTTATGACAAATTAGAGGAAACAGTTGTGGGAGCGAAGAGGAAATTGCACAGCAAACTAATAATAATTGGAGATTTTAATAGTATAGTAGGAAGTGGACAATGAGACCTTATGGGATAGGAAGAAGAAATGAAAGAGGGTAATGCTATGTTTGTTAGCAGCAGCAAAGGTTAAGAATAGTGAATTCATATTTTAAGAGAAGAGGTGGAAGAAGATGGACCTGGCAATCACCGGACGACAAATATAAAAATGAAATAGATTTTATTCTCACTAGCAATAAAAGCATTATTTCTAGCTATGAAGTTCTGACAAACTTTGAATTTCATTCTGATCACAGACCGGTCGTCTGTAAGTTAAACATAACTAAATCCATTCCGACTCCAAGGAAAAACTTAGTTGATATTCAGAGAAACAATGATGAAGAGAATATAAAATTACAGTTATCTAAATATCCTGAATTAAAATATTGTACGAATTTCAAGGATATGCATTCATTATACAACAGAGTAGAAAATATAATAAAAACATCTGTAAATGCTCTTCCGGAAAATACAAATAAAAACTCGAAATTATCTGAAGAAACAAAAAAATTAATCCAAAGAAGAGAAAAAATGAGAAATAAGAAAAAGAAAAGTCTAAAAGAAAAAATTGAGACAAATCAAATTTGCAAACTAACCAGAGCACATATTAGGCAAGACATTCAAAATTTTAATAATGCAGTAATAGAAAGAATTTTAGAAACCACAAACACAATAAAAAAAATCTGGTGTGAAACACTCACACAACTTTCTCTTACACCTATTCTATTCTCAAAATTATAATTGACAAATTTTATAGTTTGTGTACCATATTTAACGAAATTCGTCGAAAACTGAAAAAACTGTTCAGTAAAAGCGCACTTCCGGTTTACTAAATTTCTTAAAACTCGGAATTTTGGCCATCTATTTATTTCTAATTAATTCTGTTTGGATGATAGAATTGTATAATCAACTGTAATAGCACTTTAGAGAAAAACATTACCCCACCCTCCCCTAAACGTGCCCTTAAATGAATTTTCCCAGAGATATGTTTTAAATAAAAGTTGTAGATCTTTGCATATTTAGTTTATATAGAAGTTTCAGGAAAATCGTCGGAGCAATTTTTGAGAAAATTTCGACAAAGTGATAAAATCATTTAGTAAAGTGGTAAAGTAAACGCACTTCCGGTTATCCGATTTTTTTCAAACTCGGAATTTCAACAACATATTTAATTCTAATTAACATTATTTAGATGACAGATTGTCTAATAAACTAAAATAGCCCTTTAGATGGAAACCTAACCCCACCCCTCCCCCAAAAGTGCCCTTAAATACATTTTCCCGGAGAAATGTTTCAAATAAAAGTTTAGCTATTTGTATGTGTGGTTGATGTTCCAAGTTTAAAGAAAATCGTCGGAGCCATTTTTGGGAAAATCGCAAAAAAGTAAAAAGTCCAACTAGTAAAGTGGTACTTCCGGTTGAGAAATTTTGACAGATAACCTACTGTAGATCCCGTGGGGATACCTAAACGGAATATCAAGTTTCAACTTTCTACGGTTTTTGCGTTTGAGTTGTGGTGTTCACATACTCACATACATTACATCCATAATACACACAACCACACCACACACACACACACAAACCACATAACACACCAATTTGCTTAAAACCACTTTTCTGGCCTCAGGGGACCTCAAAACGGATATTTCGGGAAACTCGATATTGAAAATTTAGACACGATTAAAATACTTCCTCTTACTAGGAGTAAGAGAAAGTAAAAAGTAAACAAGATATTATTTACAAACCAAAAGTGGATTCCCAGTATTAAAAACAAAGGAGGAAAGCAAATATGTCAAAGAAGTGCTATTATTAATGAAGCATCTTCCTTTTTCAAGAATCTGTACTCGGAAAATTGCAGAACAACCCATTTAGAGATAGAGCTTAAAGAGGAAAAAAACGAAGTGGTAGAAAAAATCATGGAAGAGGAAGTACTGCTAGGCATTAGAAAATTAAAAAAGGATAAAACTCCAGGCGAGGACAATCTGACGAATGAGGTAATCAAAGCAGCGGCTTCTAGTATCGTCAAACCTCTAACTATCTTATTTAATAAGATACTGGAAGAAGAAATAACTCCAGAACAGTGGAATAAAACCAATATAATCCTAATCCCGAAGAAAAAAGGCACACAAGACCTAAACACTTTTAGACCAATCAGTCTGTTATCCAACTTGTACAAATTGTTCATGATGGTTTTGAAAAATCGGCTGAACAGGACACTAAATGAAAACAAGCGGGTTTCCATAACGGATTTTCCACAATCGACCATCTGCAAGCAATAAACCAGATATTAGAAAAAGTCAGGGAATATGGGGTTACTATATACTTAGCACTGATTGATGTTGAAAAAGCATTTGACAAGGTAAACCATGATTATATGTATGATGTTCTGTCTAAGCAAGGAGTGCTTTCTAAATATATTAGACTATTGAAGTATGTATATTCCCATGTGCAACAAGTGAAGATGGATAGAACTGGAGCAGGATTCAATATGGAGAGAGGGGTAAGACAGGGGGATCCCCTGTCGCCCAATATTTTTAACGCACTGCTGGAACAGGTGTTCAGGAGTTTGAACTGGGAAGATAGAGGTATAACGGTAAATGGAAGGAAATTAAATAATTTAAGGTTTGCTGACGACGTTATTTTGTTTGCCACATCTGTAGAAGAACTGCCAGGTATGATACAAGACCTAATGATACATTCCTCTGAAGCTGGGCTGAATATCAATGTTAAAAAGATCAAACTAATGACCAATGGTGCTGAAAGTATTATTACATTGAATGATGAAAAAATTGAGTGGGTAACGGAAGCAGTGTATTTGGGGCAAAACATATCATTCAAAAATAGGACAACGCAAGAAATAAACAGAAGAATCTCCATTGGTTGTGTAAGAGGCGCGCAGTTATATAAAATATGTTTGTATTAGAATAATTCAAAATAATATTAAAAGAGAGTGGAGTTTAGAAAATTAGGTCACTGCTGAGTCGACATGTACCACCCTGGCATAGCAGCTAGTAATTGAAGTCAGTCCGGTGGTTGCAGCGGGGAGGGAAGGTGATCCTGCACCTGTGGCTGATCCGCGGTAAGTCCTAGCGCAGTAAAGTATTTTAAAGGTAGATGTGCGTTTGGTATGCCAGATTGGTAGTCGCCCAGCAGATTGCTAGTAGTAGTTAGTAGATATGTGTTAGTACTTAGTTGTTAGTAAGTAGTAAGCTAAGGGTTATATGAGCGGGGTTTCTTGATGTAGTTGTAAGTGGGTGTCATATAGCAGCGTAGGTATAGATATAATATATATAACGGGGGTATTGTTGTAGTATTCGGGGTTATATGTAGTTGCATAGAGTGTTTAGCTAAGTAGTGTTAAGTAATTGGTCTGTATATTCTGCTAAATTATAATAAATGGATGATTTCTGAGTTTAGTTAAATAGTGTGTAAGTAATTGGTCTGTATAGTTTGTTAATTTATAATAAATGTATGATTTCTGAGTGTGGCCTACTTTGGGTTCCTTGGCCGAACCTTACAATTGGAGTTCGATTATGAGGTCGAACACAGGCCGGGGAAGCGGCACCACCAACGCGGATGCACTGAGCAGGGTCGTTCAGGCGGTAAACGTGACTCCCTCGGACCAGCGGGAGCGGGAGCGCCTAGCGGAAGAGCAGCGGCGCGAGGGGTGGTGCCAAACCTTGCAGGCTGAGCGACCCACGCATGTGGTTGAGGGCGCGGACGGGATGCTGTATTGGACCAAGGATGGGGGCCAGTCAGGGAGGAAGTTGATGGTCCCTGGGGCGTGGAAGCAGCGGGTAATCCGGCAGTGCCACGACGAACCATGGGCGGGCCATCCGGGAGTCCGCCGGACACAGAAATTGGTGAAGCTAAGATACTATTGGCCCACCCTGGCTCGGGACATCAAGGCTTACGTGTCCGAGTGCGAGGCCTGCGCTCGGCGGAAGAGTCCCGCCGGGCTCTGTGTTCCCATCGCTGAATCTTACGTGGCGTCCGCACCATTCGAAATGGTGTCTATGGACATCGTAGGGCCGCTGCCGTCCACTGGAAGGGGGAATCGATACCTCCTTACCTGCATCGACCACTTTAGCCGCTACGCTGAGGCCATCCCTCTGCGGGAACAGACCGCCCTTGTGGTGGCCAGAGGGTTCGTGGAGCAAGTAATAGTGCGGCATGGGGTGCCCCAGCGCCTCCTCACCGACCAGGGACGCAACTTCGTTTCAGACCTCATGAAAGGGTTGTGCAAATACTTGGGAATCCGGAAGGTTCAGACAACACCTTACCATCCTCAAAGCAACGGCATGGTGGAAAGGCTCCACCGTACTCTCGTGGATGCGCTGTCCCATAATGTGCGCAAGGACGGACGGGACTGGGATTTGTGGGTGCCGTTCGCCTTGATGGCATATCGGGCGACCCCTCACTCTGCTACGGGCTATTCCCCTAACCGTGTAATTTATGGGCGAGAACTTCCGGCCCCCTTCGAATGCCGAGTAGATCCACAGGAAGAACAGGAACCGGGCCATACCCTGGAGGAGCTGGGCCGCCGCCTCGAGGAGGTCTACCGCGAAGTAGCTGAGCGGAGCAGGAGGGCCATGGAGGAACAAACTCGGCAGGCTAACCAGGGCCGACGTAGCCGACTCCTAGAGGAAGGGGAGTATGTGTTTGTATACAACCCAGTGCCCGGACCCGGGGTGGCCAAGAAATTTTATAAGCGCTGGGAAGGACCTTACCCGGTTGTGCGCCGTCTCTCCGAACAGGTAACGTACCAGTTGCGTATCCAGGGAGAACGGGTGATGACCATCCACATCAACCGGCTCAAGCCTGCAAGGCGAGGGGTGCCAGTGGAACTCCTGGAGTTAACCGAGGCTATGGCCAACGAAGTCCCCACTGGGAGCGCTACAGAGCGGCCGCTTAGCCCGGAGGCCGATACAGAGGAAATGGCCATTCCCCCGCGGAGCCCTAGTCCCGAACGAGGCGAAGCCGTTCACCCTCTGCCGGAATCTAGGGAAGCAAGGGACGTCCAGGGGGAGTCCAGCTCCCCCGTCGGGAGCTTGGGAGACATGACAGAGGAGTTTTCCCGATTGTGGCCAGAATCACCAGAGGCGGAGGCACGGGGGGATGCTGATTGGGAGCCCACTACACCAGTGGTCATTAGACCAAGGTCTCCCTACCGCTTGAGGCGACGGCGAGAAGCCCGAGAACCAACTAGTTCGCAGCGGCCTACACGTTGCAGTGGCTTAGAAGCGAGAAGTCTAGTGTAGTTATATATATAGCGGCCTTAGTGAATTATTCTATGGCCTTAAGAAATTCAAGGTTGGTCATGCTCAGATATAATTGGAAGTAAAAACAAAAAAAAAAAATGTCTCAATGTATCAGTAAATAATGTATGTAAAAAAAAAAAAAAACAAAAAAAAAAAAAAAAGTATGAAAGTATAAAATGTTCATGATTGCTGGTCGACTACACGGTATTCTGGTCAGATAGTTCTGAGGCTATCCCAAACAAATACAAGAAAACCAAAAACAAAAACAAACAAAAAACCACCACCTTTTCTGTGCTAGGCTAGAGCTGATTTCAGGTAAAGGAGATGGATATCATCTACCGTTGCTATTCGTGGCCGCGGTAAACGCCATGGCCAGTGGGGGTGGCCATCACTCTGCTGCGATACGCCTTCCCAGGGTGCGGCACGATCGTTTTAGTTTGAAGAGCTACTAATTTGATCTTCAGTTCAGTTTCTGTAACAGTTTCATCTAAAGGCGTGACAATGTTTCTGGCCTCCGGGTATTGACCCACATGATAATCCACCAATGCCAGATCTGAGCTCCAGATGCGGCTGAAGAGGCGTATACTGGTAATGAGGCAGCCAGCGGGTGCAGCAAGTTCCACCAGGTCGCCCCGTTGTCTTTTCAAGGGGAAGGCCTTCCGAAGAGTGAGACTTCTATGAAAAAGGGGAGTGACATGAACCCCCCCCTAAGTAGCAACACCAGAGGAACCACTAGGAGAAGAAGGACCACTGCCACCTATTAGAATAGCTAAGCAAGGCCCAGAAGCAATTAGAGAGGGCGCCGCAGACCTGCGATCATGGACGAGGGTCCCACCCTGGCAATAACAACCTGACAATTCCCTGAACATACCAGTTGCCGTCATTTGGAAGGCAATAACCGCCTTATCCATGGCTAGAGGAGTGAGGAAGAATCTAGATCCAGCAGAGGCACACTTGCGATATGCGTCCCAACCGGTGAAGGCTGCAGCTGCGAAATATTGAATGGTCCGCAAAGTGAAGCTCATAGAGCTTCACTTTGTGAAAAGGGGGAGTAATGTAAGAGGCGCGCAGTTATATAAAATGTGTTTGTATTAGAATAATTCAAAATAATATTAAAAGAGAGTGGAGTTAGAAAATTAGGACACTGCTGAGTCGACATGTACCACCCTGGCATAGCAGCTAGTAATTGAAGTCATTCCGGTGGGTGTAGCGGTGAGTGAAGGGTGATCCTGCACCTGTGGCTGATCCGCGGTAAGTCCTAGCGCAGTAAAGTATTTTAAAGGTAGATGTGCGTTTGGTATGCCAGAGTGGTAGTCGCCCAGCAGATTGCTAGTAGTAGTTAGTGGATAAGTGTTAGTACTTAGTAGTTAGTAAATAGTAAGCTAAGGGTTATATGATCGGGGTTTCTGGATGTAGTTGTAAGTGGGTGTCATATAGTTGCGTAGGTATATATAATATATATAACGGGGTATTGTTGTACTATTCGGGGTTATATGTAGTTGCATAGAGTGTTTAGTTAAGTAGTGTTAAGTAATTGATCTGTATATTCTGCTAAATTATAATAAATGGATGATTTCTGAGTTTAGTTAAATAGTGTGTAAGTAATTGGTCTGTATAGTTTGTTAATTTATAATAAATGTATGATTTCTGAGTGTGGCCTACTTTGGGTTCCTTGGCCGAACCTTACAGTTGGAAGAAATACTGGTCTCTAAAACATATTTTTAAAGCTCTATTAAATGTAAGTATTAAAAAGCGGGTGTATGACGCATGTGTACTTCCGTGTTTCCTTTACGGAGCCCAGACTTGGTCGCTTACTAAAAAGAATGAGCGACGGCTGCGTACCACTCAAAGAGCGATGGAGAGGAGTATGTTGGGTGTAAAGAAGAAAGATATCAGGAAGAAGAAGTAGAAGTACAGAAATCAGGAAGAAGATACTGCTTACGGATCTGATAGTAGCATCTAAAAAACTCAAGTGGAACTGGGCAGGTCATATTTCTAGGTTAGAAGGTGACAGGTGGACCAAAGTCTGTACTGAGTGGTTCCCGGTGAACCGGAAGAGGAACAAAGGAAGACAGTTTCGCAGATGGAGGGACGAGATAACTCAAGTAACAGGAAGTAATTATGCCAAAATAGCAAGATGTCGCGAAGATTGGAATAAAATGGGAGAGGCCTTTGCCCAGAAAAGGGCCTAATTCCAAGAAATGTTAATGGAAAAACAGAAGAAGTTTATTTTATTTTTACAAAGAATTGACTTTTTTTATTTAATTATTTGTAAAGATTTGTAATGTAATGTACATTTTACTTTATTTCATTGAAGTAATAGAAAATATAATTTACCATTTTTGTACTAAGGATGTACATCCAGGAAATGAATAAAGGCTTATTTTATTTATTATTATTATTTATTTATTATTTTTTTTTTGGAAAATTGTTTCAAATAAAGAAGATAGGCTTATATTTGTGTACTTAGCATTTTATATAAAAAGGAAATTGTCGAATCGTTTTTGAGAAAATCCAAAAAACTCAGAAACTGTTCTGTAAAGGTGCACTTCCAATTAGCAGATTTTCTTCAAATTTGGAATTCTAGCAATGCTTCCTTCTAACGTGTATCAATATTAGTTTATAGAACAATATGGTAGAACAATATATTGAATTGAAGTAGCACTGTAGAGGCAAGCTTTATGTTCCCCCTAGAACCCCCCAAATCAATTTTCCCGGGAAAATATTTCAAATAAAAGTGATAGGTATTTACGAAGGTATGCAGTATACAGGTATCCTTAAAGGAAATCGTTGGAGCCGTTTCGGAGAAATTGGAAACAAAAAACATTCATTAAAATCGCACTTCCGGATCTTGGGCGAAACCTTCGTGCTAGATGCAATGGTAGTACATTGACGGAATATCAAGTTTGAGCTTCTTGCGATTTTTCTACTTTGAGATATTTTCTTCACCACATACATACACACTTTTTCCATGCTCAGGAACCTCAAACATGTATTTCCGGTGAAAACTCAATTTTGAAGTTTTGGTCCGATCGCAATTCTAAGTAGGGAGTAACAGATATTTCAAAAATATTACTATACAATGTTACAATATTCGCTTACCGTAAATGGTATATACTTTAATGTTGGGAAACCATACCAAAATGATTCCCTAGCTCCTGGTAATAAGCCCCATACCAGTTTATCCTTTGGTACTTTAATCTCTTTTAACCAAATAAGAGTTTCCTTGGCATGATTAGATTCAACCGGTGGAAAATATTCAGGAGATTCTCTGACACCTGAAATTGCATTCAATTATCGTTCTATAAAATGGTTAATGAAATTAGGATTGTGAATAGAAACAGTTAAGACTAAATATACCTAACAATGCAAACTATGACTTAGTCTAAAGTATTTTTATAATTTTTAATAAAGTAATAATATCTATACCAAGATCTTCTGACGTATATTCATAGATTGCCATAGGACCATGTTTATTCCTACGTTGTTCATCACCAGTCAGATCCTTATAATAAGGTTCCATGGCAGCGACTAGAACATCCTGTAAATCAAGGAATAAATAATCCCGGACCTAACGCTTTTATACTGAGATTATACAAGTATTAAACTCACCTGATCGATAAATGGTAAAAGAACAATAGCTTCCCAATCATGCTGTTTTCCATTTAAATCAGTGTGAAAATTTTCTGGATAAAAGTGTAAAATAGGTGATTCTGGTGACACCATAAGGTCACGAAATGCTTCAGGCAATATTGTACGACTGTTAAAAGATATGATAAATTATTTTAAAATTTAAATTTTAGTAAGTGTGGGATCAGAAGAAATAAAGTCCTAAAGCATCAAGTTAATAAACATTCATAACTTCTCATAACTAAGTTGAAACTCATAACTTCTCTTACAACAATTCTCAAATTTATATTACCACTTCTGGTGGATTCGGCATTTACAACAATTTCACCGGTTAGCCTACACAAGAAGAAAAACTAAATAATATACTGAGATGAAACTTTATGAGGAAAACACATTACCATTACTTTGCCAGCACACGACTAAAATAAATTTTCATGCAAAATTTGTTTCAAATAAAAGTGAAACAAACATCTTTTTTTAAATGAATACCAAGTTTAAAGAAAATCGTTGGAGCTATTTTCGAGAAATTTGCACACAAAAAAAATGGTATAAAACGATGGATAAAAATTGTGAGATTCAGTCTTTTTAAAAAAAAATTAAAAAACTTAAATGTTTGCCTCCACAGGCACCATTACTATTCTCATAGTGTTGAGGTGTTCTCAACCTTCTCATTTTTTTAAAAATATACATAAATTTAAGTTGTCATGTTTTGAAGATTTTTTAATATTTCTTATTTTTATGCCTTGATAATGACAATATATTTGTCGAAACGTTGGTAAAAATTTAAGTTTTTTTTATTTTTAAAAAAAAAAGACCGAATCTCACAATCCTTATCCATCATTTAAGACCGGTCGAGGAGAATCTTCCATAATGGTATAAAACATGATATAACATTCTCTTATTGAAATTATCACAATTATAATTGACAAATTTTCTTCAAACCTGGTATTTTTACTAAACGCTTGGTTGGCTTTCCTGGTACCGAAGGTCAGAACTAAACGGAGGAGGAACTGTGACTTGCTTATCGCATGTCCTCCCCCCCCATTAGGTCGCTATAAGGCAAACCATTGTCCTTCATGTACTGTTATGCCAAAGGAAGTTCAGACTGAAAAGAAAATGGAGAAATTCTGGAGAAAGAGTAACGAAGGAGAAAAAAAAAAATCCTAGAAGTCTCAGTCCAGCCCAGTAGAGCGCACCAAAAACAATCAAGTGCCTAATAAAATTTAACGCCACAAATTATGCACAACTATCTAAAATAAATTTCTATGTAGAATAGTTTTTATGACAAAGATCTCATTGCGTAATTTAGCAACTGCTACACAATCGAACAACAGGAGCGAAGCCGTTTCTTCCTCCCCTGACACAGTCTACATAAAGGTTCTAAGCTAATTATCCCCACCATGGGTAGAATTGTGTAGATAGTATACGAAGTTTAAAGAAAATCATTAGAGCCATTTACGAGAAAATCGCGGAATACTGAAGAAAAAAAAAATCATACTGTAAAGTCGCACTTTCAGTTGATAGATTTTGGCCGAAACCTTTGTGTATGATGCGGGGGTAGTATTAAAGGAATCTAAGTTTGAGCTTCCTGCGACTCGTTTTTTAGATATTCTGTTAACACACACACACATACTCACACAGTGTAAAGGTTACCAATAAAAAAAATCTGGTGTGAAACACTCACACAACTTTCTCTTACTCCAGTTCTCAAAATGATAATTGACAAATTTTATAGTTTGTGTACCAAATTTAACGAAATTCGTGGAAAACTGAAAAAACTGTTCAGTAAAAACGCACTTCCGGTTTACTAATTTTCTTGAAACTCGGAATTTCAGCCATCTATTTATTTCTAACTAATTATGGTTGGATGATAGAATTGTATAATCAACTAGGATAGCACTTTGATGAAAAATCTAACCCCACCCCTCCCCTAAAAGTGCCCTTAAAAGAATTTTCTCAGATAAATGTTTTAGATAAAGGTTGTAGATCTTTGCATGTTTAGTTTATATACGAAGTTTCAAAAAAATCTTCGGAGCCATTTTTGAGAAAATTGCGAAAAAGTGAATAAATCATTTAGTAAAGTGGTAAAGTAAACGCACTTCCGGTTATCCGATTTTTTTCAAACTCGGAATTTCAACAACATATTTAATTCTAATTAACATTATTTAGATGACAGAATTGTCTAATGAACTAAAATAGCACTTTAGATGGAAACCTAACCCCACCCCTCCCCCAAAAGTGCCCTTCAATGCATTTCTCCCGGAGAAATGTTTCAAATAAAAGTTGTAGCTCTTTGTATGTGTGGTTGATGTTTGAAGTTTAAAGAAAATCGTCGGAGCCATTTTTGAGAAAATCGCAAAAAAGTAAAAAATCCAACTAGTAAAGTGGTACTTTCGGTTGAGGAATTTTGACAGATAACGTAGTGTCAGATCCCACGGTGATACTAAACGGAATATCAAGTTTCAACTTTCTACGGTTTTTCGTTTTTGAGCTATGCTGTTCACATACATACTGACATACATACATTACATACATACATACATACACACACACACCACACACAACACACACACACACACACACACACACACGGAACACACCATTTGCTAAAACCACTTTTTTGGACTCAGAGGACCTCAAAACGGATATTTCCGGTGAAAACTCGATATCGAAAATTTGACACGATTACAATACTTCCTCTTACTAGGAGTAAGAGAAAGTAAAAAAAAAGATGGCGACACTGATTCAAAAGGTGTAGCTATGTGGTATTTACTTTTCTGTCAATCCCCAACAGGTTATGGGCCTAGTTCACGTTCAAAGTTTGTTGGTATGATCAGAAGAGTTATATAAAAGTTTTTTTGTGGATAGTTTGTCTGGTGGAAGTTAGCTTCTTGTTTTCGCGGCATAGCGTCTAGTTGCTAACCTATCCTTTTGTCTGGTTGGTTTGTTTTTCTTATATAATACGAGATATACGGACTTAACAAATTTTTTTTTTTTTTTTTCCTGGCCTTGGTTGCAGAGACCATAGCCATGAGATATTATATATTGAAGATGAGATATATTTAAATGATGGAATTTTCAAATGTTACAAAACTACAAGGTGAAAGAAATGGGAATTTGTGGAAGTTCCAAGTTACGATTGCTGCTGAAGCAAAAGGATTTGACAAAGTTTTGTTCGGCAAGGTAACTAAGCCTGAAGCTGAAGGTAAGAACCTTGATGATTTTAAAAAGGAAGCCAGCAAAGCAAAAGATTATATTGTGACAAGAATGGAAGAGGGTCCTATGCCCCATATTTTTAATTGTTCTACCTCTCATGAAATGTGGAACAAGTTGTCTGTGTATGAGCAGAAATCGGACACGTCAGTTCATTTACTTCACGAAAAATTCTTTAACTATTACTATGAGGCTAAGGGTATAGCTTCTCATTACAAGAATTGTTTTGAAATTAAAACAATTGGATGAAGTAATATCAGACCGCCAGGTTATGACAAAGGTTCTTATGTCACTTCCAGATAAATTTAATTATTTTTTAAGTTCTTGGGAATCTTTAGATACTATGAAACAAACTATTGATGAATTAACCTCGAGTTTATTAATTGAGGAAAATAGGCTAAATTTTAAAGATAGTGAACAAAATAAAGATAACCACGCGTTAGTTGCTAAAAGTTCCACTAAGTGCTAATATAAAATATTATTTCGTTTGCTGATGGAAACCAACAAAAAATGCGTGCTTTTATTTGGAAAACAAACAAGATGTGTTACATGTTCCTGATCAAAACCTAAATTTGTTTTTTTTATTTCACACGCTTTTTCGACGGGACATATAATTATTGGGAAAGATGAAAATTGTAAGCTGACCAGAAATGGAATTACCTTTGCAGAAGCTAAACTTGAAGGTAAAGTTTTTGTTTTAGATATAATTGTTGATCTAGAAGTGGTTGCGGTATCCACTAAGGTCGAGTCGTTACAGACCTGGCATTGTCTTCTGGGTCATCACAATGTGAAGCAGGTCAAGAATATTTTATCTAAATTAGTAGTGGTTTACGACGATACTAATTTCAATTGCGATGCTTGTTATATGGGGAAACAACATCGCCATCTGTTTCCCAAGAGCACAAGTAAGACGACTTATTCTTGTGAGATGCTCCACATTGATTTATGTGGACCAATGGAGGCTGATAGCCTAGGAGGCTCGAAGTACTTCTTTCTTATAAAGGATGATTACATCCATTACAGATTTGTCTACATGATAAAACAAAAATCGGAGGTTACAGCAATTTTAAAAAATGTTATAGCCCTTGTAGAGAGGCAGTCAGGAAGTAAAGTTAAATGTATCAGGTCAGATCGAGGAACTGAAATATTAAATAAAGTAGTTACTAGTTTGCTTGATGTTTTAGGCATCCGTCATCAGACCTCAGCCGCTTATTGCAAAATGGTAAAATTGAAAGAGAAATGCGTACAGTAGTGGAATCTGCTCGATCGATGCTATTTTCGTCTGCTTTAGACAAAGCATATTGGGCAGAGGCTGTTAGTACCGATACATTTATTTTAAATTTGACCGGTACGAGTTCGGTTGTTGGAAAAACTCCTCACGAGCTATGGTTTGGAGAGCAGGTAAATATTGATTATGTTTAGGTTGATTATGTAAATGTTGATTATGTTTCAGGTAGCCAGAAATGTTATGTCTATGCCTAGAAGATTAAACAACGATTTTGTAAAAGATGGAGAAAAGAGAAAATTTCTCTCAAATTTATTCCCTATAAAAGACCGTATAAATGGAAACAGGAAAGCTAGTTCTAGTGTAATAATTATTGACAATTCTGTCGAAGATACAACAAATGAAGAAACTTTGTATGGATTCTGATAAAGAATATGAAGAGTGTGAGAATAATAATGTAGACGAAGAACCGAACGTGACAAGAAAATTACGTGATTGATCATCTATAAAACCAGCAGCAAAATTTGACGATTTTGAACATTGTTATGTTTCAGGTGTTGATGAAGAACCATTGACTTATAAAGATCTGTGAAAGGTCCAGATAAAGACGATTGGATGTGTGCCATTCAAGCTGAATTGGAAGCTTTGGATGAAAATAGTACGTGGAAAGAAGTCGGCCTACCTGAAGGCAAATATCCTATCGATTGCAAATGGGTTTTCAGAAAGAAAACGAGAGAAGACGGCTCAACGCAGTTTAAAGCCCGTCTCGTTGCACGAGGTTTTCAGCAGAAGGATCAAACTGAATTCAGCGAAATATTCGCTCCAGTAGCAAAGCTTACTAATTTGAGAATTTTACTAGCAGTAGCTAATGATCATGAACATTCACCAAATGGATATTAATACTGTGTTCTTGTATGGTGATATTAAGGAAGAAGTTTATGTTACCTCACGGTATGACACATAATGGTTAAGTTTTAAGATTTTTTTAAATTTTTTTTATTTATTGTCTGTGGGGAGGGACCAAGCCCTATGCTATCCAAAGCCCTTCTGGGCCCATATAACTACCCCAAATTCGGAGCCTTCTCAGTGCACTGCCGGCCTCCAGACAACTCTCTCTCCGGACTGTCTCTCGTTACAGACAACTCTGTCCATCACCGGACAGAGAGCTGTAAGAGGCTCCTAGGAAGAAAAAAAATCTAAGGGCAGCAGCTGGACTTGATCCCGCCACCGCCGCATTGCTAGTCCAGCGCGCTACCACTGAGCTAATCCCAAGTTTTAAGATAACTAAAATCACTATATGGTCTAAAGAAGTCTCCTAAAGACTGGAATACAAAATCAATGACTTTATAACAAAATGAAGGTTTTATTAGGTCGAAATCGGATTATTGCTTATATATTAAGAATATAGGAGGGATATTAATTTACATTCTTTTATATGTAGATGATATTTTAATTTTATGCTCCGACTTAAAATTGATAAAGGATTTAAAACAAAAAGTAAAAGATAATTTTAAAGTAAAAGACGTTGAAAATAGATAAATTATTTAGGTTTAAAAATTATTTATAAAATAAATGAGAGGGTTTTGGAGATAAATGACAGTTCTTATTTAAAATCAATTCTAAAACGATTTAAAATGGAAAATTGTAGGCCCACTTAAACTTCCAATGGATCCAAATTTTAAGTTATTAGTTCTGGTAATTCGTGTGAAGTAAATGAATGCTGGCGTATAATAGGATCATTAATGTATGCCGCACTTAGGACATGACCTGACTTAGAATGCCGGCGTAAAATAGGATTATTAATGTATGCCGCACTTGGGACACGACCTAACTTAGCAGTGTCGGTTAACGTGGCCAGCAGGCACCAGAGCCAGTCGGATCAGCAACTCTTAATGTTTTGAAGACATTGCGCTACATGAAGGGAACTACAAACTTGAAGTTAATTTATAAGAAAAATGAAGAAGAACCACTTATTGAGAGTTACGTCGACTCCGACTGAGCTGGAGATCAGGATGACAGAAAATTAACTTCTGGATATATTTTTAAGATGTTCGAATGTACCGTGTCATGGAATTGCAACAAACACAAATCTCAGTTCTGAAGGATCTCAAAATTCCTGATACTATCCCTATCACTATTTTTGAGGATAATCAAGCTGCAATAAGTACTGCGCGAAATCCTGAGTCTCATAAGCGAATGAAGCACATCGATACCCGTTTTTATTTCGTTCGTGGCAAAGTCAGTGACGGGACTGTATTGATCTGTTACCCAAGTACTAAAGGCCAAATCCCTCTTGCGAACACTACTTTTGAAAAATATTGTTTAGAGATTGGTCTTGTTTAAAAGTTAATTGTATTTTTGTTTTTTTGTGTATATGTAATACCTTTTGTATTTGTTTAAGGTATGTTTGTGTTTCATATTGTTTATTGTAAGACAATTTTTTTTATTGTGGGAGAGTATGAAGGTTACAATAAAAAAAAAAAAAATGGCGACACAGTGTCTGACTCAAAAGGTGTAGCTGTGTTGTATTTACTTTTCTGTCAATCCCCAACACACAGGCCTTTCTCTAGTGTTCGAAAAACGTATTTTTCACATTTAGAACCTCAATTTCGAAAAATTTGGCACGATCGCAAATCTTCAAACCTTAATTGACAGTATTATTTACAAAAATAGGCAAAATTTTCTAAATTTAGATGATTACTTATTAGACAATATTATTCATCTTATTACTTTTTCTAATTTTCAGCAGATGGCTTAGAATTTGTTGCCACTGTCTTGCAAGTAAGGATTTATTATGGTAGGAATTATACATTGGATATATTACTTGAAAGTGAATCAAACTATCTGTGGAAAGAATATTGTAATTGACGACAATCAGTCGCCATTAAACCTATAAGCTTCAGCTCTATAACAAATTCCAAATGCTGGCATAAGCGCAGCTGACTTACAACGCACTTTGTTTAGACAGAAGGAGGAGCAGCAGGAACAGTATAGTTTGCAAACTTGGTTTTTAAGATAATATTCAATTAGAGGCAACGATTTATTATACTGAATAAATTAGGCGAATGGCGATATACACTCACTGAGTTAAAAAACATTATTAATTCTATATTACCTGGCAGGTGGTAGTACGCCAAGTAGTTGCTGAAATGGTTGAAATGGTCGTCCCAGTTCAAATTCCGGCTGTCCTAGCTGGGCAAAATTCTTGATGTCAGATATGAAAGGTGCATAATGATAAGGATAATGCCATGACCATGACGGGCATCCGTGATAATAATAGTGCAAATTCCATTGTATTGCGCGGATATAACACTCAGCTTGTCGGTTCAGCATTTCTCTATTACATAACAATATATTACCTACATAAGATAACCTTCTTATAACTGCATCAAATAATAATAATAATAATAATAATACAACCCAAGGATTTTCGCCTATTACATGCTTATAAAATACTAACGGCCATAATGGTGACAGCATTGAAGCGCACGTTAATCAGAATGGGATATGATTCCAGAGCAGTTAGGATGCCGAAAAAGGGGAAAAGGATGTAAAGAGCTCCTGATTTTAGTTTCTGTTATTGCTGCGCAAGTCAGTAGAAAGTCCCTGAATAAGCCGTTGCCTAGATAGACTACCAAAAAGCCTTCAATTCGGTGATGACTATTAGCAGTTCTTAGGTTATTCACGGTTAATAAAAAAGTTGTGCTATTGCTCAGCCAGCTAATGCGTGTTGGAGTACGGAGTTGTGTGGTGGAAGCGGTCACGAAGCCTACCATACAAACGCTATTTGTATCCGTAGAGGGATTTACCAAGGGGACATAAGGGGCCAATACCGGCCTCTTATAGTTTTGCCTGTATCTCAATTCTTTGAGCACCCTGTTAAAGAACACCAAATTAGGATATTTCCTGCAGCCTTCTTCGGGCCCGGTCATCTCGCACAGTCTTTACATGGATGACCTCAAGCTATATGCCAGAAGTAAAGAACAGCTGCGAAGCCTTTTAGAAACTGTAGCGGGTTTTAGTCAGGGAATCAGAGGAGTAAAAAGGGTACGGTATTGGGATGCACCAGAGGGAAAATAGCAGGCCAAGAGAATATGCAGCGAGACGATGGTACGTTCATTAATAGCATTGGTGTGACTGATGCTTAGAAGTATCTTTGCATGATTCAGCTTCTGGAATTGAGGAACACAGAAAGCATTTTATCCAAATTTTTAAGGGTATGGTCAGGACCATTATAAAACCGCTTTTATTTCGCTTTGCAAGGGCGAAATAAAGTAAAAGCGATAAATACTGGGCTGTGTCAGCGTTATCGTATTCGTTTAGGATATTGAAATGGTCTGACACTGAACTAGGGCGGCTGGACAGATTTGTCAGGACTGAGATGACTGCTTCTAGGATGCATCACCCAGATTCCTCCAAGGTAAGGTGATACCTATCAAGAAAGTTAGAGGTAGGAAGCGGGAGGCCTGTCGAAGACATAAGTAAGACACTTCGTGCATACTTTCTCGGAAGTGAATCGGCCATATTTCATGAACTAAAGCGCATAGGTAGAGGATATACGGCGCTCGATTTGCTGCTCAAGAAGGCCCGAGGTTGACTACTTGCGAACACTGGGTAGAAGAATGGAAAACCAAGGAGCTGTATGATGCGTTGGAGGCATCTCTCGCGAGATATCAGTAAAGTGGCTCATGCGAGGTGAACTCTTTCCGGAGATGGAAGATCATACCGGAGGTACATAATCGGGAAGCGAGAAATCCCTGACCGATGCAGGATGTGTAACGCAGCAGTAGAGTCCATTCAGCACATCATCGCTGATGCTCAAATTTAGCAGGCACTGAGTACCTCTCAAGGCACAATAATGTAGCGCGCATGCTCCATCAGGCGCTGGCAATCAATCTCGAGATGATGCCAGAGGGAGAGAAGGTCCCCTATTACAAGTATTCCCCGAAGCCCAGAGTGGAAAAGAACGGGGCTAAGGTGTATTGGGATCAGTGCATGATCACCGATAGGTCGGTCATGCACAATAGGGCGGACATCCTTATTTTAAATACCCGAAAAAAGGCAACCGAAATAATAGATGTACAGATTCCCTTGGACGACAATACCCGCAAAACGTTAGCCGAGAAGAAGCGGAATACCAAGATCTAGGGTTGAAATCAAAGAGATGTATCAGCTGGACGTGTTAGGGTAATCCCGATCGTCATCTTAGCTAAAGGCCTGGTGGCCGTCAAGACAAGTAAGAATGTGCATGAGCTTAAGCTGGAACCCTAGATGTTGGAGAGGGCTGTATTATTGAACACAGTGAGGGTGCTGAGGAAGTTCCTAAATTATAGCAATTTGAAATGTCTTCAGTGGGTTGGAATTGTTCCCCCCGCTGATTCTAATTACAAAAGGAGGAAAAAAAATAAAATAAAAAATAATAATAATCATCGTCATCATTCTTTCGTACATATGCATTCGAAAACCAATCTCTGTTCGTAAAATTATGAGGGCAAGGCGAAAAGTTCTCGGCTTAGTAGTGAAAATGAATTTTTATTTTATTTTAAAAATGCATTTATTTCTCAGTATAGTCTCCCTTTAGTTCAATACACTTTATCCACATTTCTCCAATAATTGGATTCCTGAAGTGCGATTCTGGAAGGTCTTCAAAATATCCATTTACCGCTGCTGTCGCCTCTTCATTTGACCCAAAACGTTTTCCAGCCACAAATTTCTTAAGGTTTGGGAATAGATGAAAGTTAGAGGGAGCCAAGTCTGGCGAATAGGGAGGATGTCCAACAATTCATACTTCATCAAATCCCTCAATTTGCCACTGCCAACGCCCGCTTTGAGGGCAGGTGCATTGACCTGGTGAAAGAAGATTTTTTTCTTTTGCAAGCCAGGCATTTTCTCTCTAATTTTTTCTCTAGCAGGTCAAGAACATGTGCGTAGTATTCCCTACTAATTGTTTGACCCTTTGGCGGTTAGTCAATTACAAGAATCCCTTTGGAATCTAAAAAAACACTAGCCATAAACTTTCCAGCTGATGCAATTGTCTTTGCTTTCTTCGGTGCAGAGCCACTAGTTTCTACCCACTGCTTGGACTGTTGTTTTGACCCAGGAGTAAAGGTGGTGAACCCACGTTTCAACTATCGTAACAAATAGGCGCAGAAAATCGATTGAATTCTTCTTAAAACGTAGTGTGGATTCATCTTGCACAAAGCTTTCTCATACCGAGTCCTTCGTGTAAAATGTGCCGTACCCTTTCTTCTGAGATGCCTACAGCCTTAGCTATCTCATACATCTTTAATCGTCGATCATCTAGAACCATATTGTGTATCATCTCGATTTTTCTTCTGTAGTTGCAGTTTTTGGCCTTCACGTGGACCATCTTCAATCGATGTACGACCACGTCTAAACTCAGCTGCCCATTTTTTTACTGTAGATAACGAAGGTTCAGACTCCTTATACACTTTCACCAACTTTGGATGAATTTCTGTTGGCGATAAACCATCCAAAACGAAGAATTTTGACGGAACGTAGTCAAGTTTGTTCATTTTATCACAAACACAACATGCTTGCTTTAAAGCTGCCGTATAAAAACCAACTATCTGTCTGATCAAATAAACACTTGGTAGTTACTTTTGCAACAAGTGTGCCAAATAGTAATAACAAAACAGTAATTTCATTTGTAGCAGTGGCATCTATGGGCTAGGCCGAGAACATTTCACCTTGTCCTAGTATTACTACAACAGTAACCGTAAAAATGAAAGGCTCAAGTCACTAGATATAATTTATCTATATTAGCCTTTCCAAAAGAAAAAAGTGCGCCAAAAGAAAAAATTAGCCTTTCAACTCTTAGGATGGATTCATTTCTCTATGCCCAGCGACTGGTGGCAAGCTTAGGCTATTCCAGTTGCGGGGTTGGAGCCAACCCGAGCGTCACGTCGCAGGGACTGGACAACGTGCTGTTGCACGGCCAATCGGGCTAGGGCGGCAGACACTACAGCGGGTTTACATACATTTACCCTACACCCGTCGTGGGAACAACTTTACAAAAACATCACAGACACTCCACTGATCTCAAGTCGCCCAGACGAGTTTTATCTTCTGAAAACAGCTTTTCACTTCAAACAGCCTATTTGGACATTGGGAAACCTGGGGGAGGGGGTCGTGGGAAAGCGACTTACACGCCGGAAATTCGGCCAGGTACCTGTAGTAGTAGGGCCTGGTGAGGAAACAGCACACATCACACATCTCAACATCATATTTACACATATCATAACACTATACCCCTCCCTTTCTACAAACAAAACAATATGGAAGGACAAATTAATCAAGGCCCTCAGTCCGTGGCAAAAGAGGGTGCTAAAATCTCCACAAGGTCTGCGTTGTTGTTGAGGATCAAAGCGCACCGGCAGTCGTGGCTAATGTTCCACAAAGACAGAGGTTAGTGGTGAGTATAGTGGGAGCGCCGCCTTGAGGCAGGAAACTGCCGGAAAACTCTTGGCTTCTCCAACGAGAAGCTTGGGGAGGGGCGCTTCCACAGAGAGTTTAAATCGGAATGTAGTAGAGCTTTAGCTGGCCTCTTCGGGAGGTCGAAGCGAAGGGACTGCAGAAAGGCGGACGCCAAGCGGAACTGCGGGGAGAGAGTCTAGTAAAAAGAGGAAAAAGAAGAAGAGCAAAGATGAAAGCGTTCCTGAGGCCAAGCGCCCGAAAGTGCAGAAACTAAAGAAGCCGCAAGTCGCCGTGGTCAGGATAGATGATGAGGCGATGACCGAAGACGACGTGAAGCATGTTAGAGTACAACTTGTTGTTGCCCTGGATGATATCGAGACTAGGAAGGGCACTGCTAATGAGGGCTGGTGGCCGCAGCAAGAGGAGTCTGGTGTGTTAAGTGAGGGCATGTTCCTGATCACTTGCGACGACGAGAGAACTAGGGTTTGGACAGCTCGACAGGACACCGAATCCACGAAACGTTGGAAGGAGAGGACATTCTGAAGATGATACTGGTATCCGTTTGAGTGCCTGGCAAGAAGTGTCCTTTGGAGAAGTTTCTGCAACGTTTGGTAGGGCAAAACCCTGGGTTGCGTACAGATCTCTGGAGGATCCTTAGCTCCTTTGAGAAAGATAAAGGTATGTGGATGGTCTTCTTTATAGATCCCCATTCGCTCTGGATTGGAGGGCAAGTAGTGGAGACTACATTATGAGCTCACAAAGCTTACGTTCAAAAGAAAGGAGGAGAGAGGCCCGGACCAGCCTGGTACAGGATAGAGAGTGGTAGGTAGACTTGTTGCTCATGTTTTGTGTATACCAATATAACACACACAAGAGAAGGGAGGTTGTGGCGGAGATGGCCGAGGCATAAGGGATACACCCTTGATGGTAGTCAGAAGCCCTACACCATCCGAGGACATATTGCAGGAAGGGGTGGAGAATACCTTAGGATTGTGGAGTAGATAGGCCCAGGACCTATGTCCTGGTGACAAAGAATATAGAGTGTACAATGTTGAAGTTCTCTTTCAGAGACTTGACTGCAGTATCGATCAAGACAGGCGAGGCGACCGGCAGGCGGGTCTTGGCATCGGTTACCTACCGTACGACTCGGAGGAGGCACCACCAGGCTGGGCTGTAGAGCATCTGGTGGAATGATGCGAGAGGATCTATCGCTGCTGGACGGATTTGATGCCAACTCGCACAATGTTTTGTGGGGAAGCAGCGACATCAACCAGCGAGGTATGGGACTGGCGGAGGTTTTGGTGAGTAGAAACCTTTTCTTTTAAATAGAAGTAAGAAACCGACCTTTGTTATTAAAAAATAGGGAAGAAGTATACATATTACTGCGGCCTCTAGGCATTTCTTGTCTTTGACGGTTGGCTGGAAGGTGATGGATGACTGGACTCTGTCTCATTATAGAGGTATTAAAATCACCCCTACGATGGGGGGTGTGAGGAAATTTAGGAATCCGAGAAAGACGGACTGGGCTAAATTCACCTCGGTCCTGAGTAATGATAGGATAGGTCCGGGTAGTTCGTTCGCAGAGGGAGAGAACCTGGATCAAAGCGTAGAGAGGATTACTAGCTCGATTGTTCGCGCTTTTGAGAACTCTGTCCTGAGCACAAGGTAATGCATAGGAAGGTCCAATGGTGGACCGCACGTATAACCGCCTTAAACAGATGGTTTAAGTAGGGGGCTGAAGAGAAAGGCCAGGGAGAGTAATGCGAATGAGGCTGGGAACGGTTTAATCAGGCTGAGCATGAATATAAGAAAAAGATTAGGAAAAGTAAGAGGAATTCTTGGATAACCTTCTGTGAAACCCTTGAGAGGGAACAAGAGGTCAACCGGATATTTAGGCTCGTGGGTAAGAGTGGAAAGAGGTCGTTGGACAGTATAAGAAAGACCGATGGACGAGGTGTTACGGGTGATGCTGGATAGACACTTACCAGACAATGAGGAATACGTGAGAGAAGACGTGGGTCCTTCAACCGACGTTCAAAGAGATGATTTAAGGGGTAAGGAACTGGCCAACAAAGTGGTTACTTTTAGGAGGGCGCTAATTCGCTGCTTTTAGTAAATTTAAGTCGCCGGGTGTGGATGGTCTTTATACTATGCATATTCAAGAAAGTTGGAACATGTTCGGCAACACATGGTTAGAAATAATAAGGGGCAGCCTAAGTTCGGGCTTTATCCCTCGGGATTGGAGGGTCAGCAGGGACGCGTTCATTCCCAAACCTGGGGAGTTGGACTACTTAGACCCTAAGGCTTACAGGTGGCCCATCAACCTCGCATCCTTCATGTTGAAGGGATTAGAGAGGCTGAGTGATCTGTTTTGACTGTGATATAAAGATTACCTTCCATGGCAATCAACATGCCTATTTAGCTGGGAGATCACTGAGACTACTTCCGACCATAATTTGGTAATAAGAATTGAACGCACTTTGAATCTGAATGCCTAGTCTAAAGAGTGTGGGCTGTCATAATCCTGGGTTGGGATGCTTCTTCGATATTGAGGGGGCGTTCGACTGGTGGCTAATGATAGAATAAGGATGCTATTGGAAGAAAGGGGAGTGGATGGGACCCTTATTAGATGGATAGATAACCTCCTGACTTCAAGAATTGTTTACTCTCGGTTAGGAGTTGTGGAGAGAAGGGTGAAAGCTTGCAAAGGTTTCCCTCAAGGAGGGCGTTTATCTCCACACCTTTGGTGTCTCATCGTTGATAAGCTCCTCTGGGAGATGAATAGTAGGGGATTTTATTTGCAGATGTACTCAGAGGATGAAGTGATATTTATCAAGGGGAAGTATCTGAGTGTGATGAATGACCTAATGCAGTCAGCGTTGTTGCACGTGGAGCAGTGGTGTAGGAAGCATGGTTTGCCCGTGAACCCGGACAAAAGCTCTGTAGACTTATTTACTAATAAGAAGAAACTGATAGGGCTTAGGAGATCTCGGTAAGGAACTGAACTTTTGTAATGAGTTCAAATATCTCGGGGTCCTCATCATCAACAAGTTGAATAGGCGGGCTCATATAGTGTAGTTATGTGAGAAAGGACAAAGTTTTCTGGCAGTGTAGGAGAATAGCGGGTAAGACTTGGGGAGTTAAACCACGAGGCCTTCGCTGGATCTATGAGAAGTTGGTGAAGACAAGGATCCTCTACCCGCAGTAGTATAGTGGACGGGTTCTTTGATAAGGAGAAACAGCAAGAAGTTGCAAGAAATGCAGCGTATGGCCTGTTTGGCCATAACTGGCGCAATGAGAACGACACCGAAATCGGCACTGGAGATGTTGTTGGATTTAACTCCCCTTCAGTATGTGGTAGTGGGAGAGGCAATCAAGGGTTATCTTGGAATGAGATGCAAGGGAGAATGCTTTCGGCGGGATCACACTAGGATTGAGGATAACCAATATTGGCAGGTGAACCAATATTTGCTCTCTAAAATTGACGAGACGAGCAAGAAATGGAGATATGAGAGGGATTATTAGATTAGCATCAGTAGTTTAGGGGAAAATACCCTTGAAAAGTTAATGGAGGCGGATAACGGCATTACTTGCTGCTATTTATATATTTACAGTAATTATTATTTCATAACAACTCTGTCTATCATAGGTTTTACAGAGTAAATTATATTTCTGGTCTGTCAGGAGCGGGAGCATGGTTGCAGAAATTAGACTGGGGAAGATCTGTGGCCTTGGGGAGAAGGCCACTGTCTTCCAGTCCGAGGTCATTGGCATCATTGAATGCTGCTGCCTTGCGGGGGAGTGGTAGGGAGAAATTCAAGAGTTGCGGATATTATCTGATAGTCGGGCCCCATTGAGGGCTTTGAGTAAGCCGTGTTGGAGTTCAAAATTGGTGGGAGAATGTAGGAGAAGGCTTAATACCTTAGCTCAGAGGGGCTCTTCTGAGTTTCCGAACATGCGGGAATAGAAAGCAATCAGAGGGCGGACCGGCTGGCTAGGGAGGGATCCTCCTCACTTTTTTGTGGTCCTGAACCAGCCCTTGCCGTCACTAAGAGGTTCTGCGATAGAGGTTCGACTTTGGAGAAACATTTGGAGGACACGCAGGGGTCCTCCAGGATAAAAGATTTATCAAGGGGACTAAACAGGGGGTTTCGGATTACCTCCTGTCCATTAGTAGGATAAGATTGACCTTAGCAGGGATAGTGACAAGCCACATAGGCTTAAGGTCCCAGGCCGATAGGCACCCAGATTTAATAATATTTACTGTATATGCATATGTCAACCTTCGGGCACATTATACCTCAACAACATTAATTATTGTCATACCCATAAGAACTGACTAATAAATAAAAAATATAGGGTATTAAGCCTATTCCTTTTATATTATTATGTAGAATGTGTTTGAAGAAAAAGAATCCTTTGGCTTATGGGCCGATTAATACTTCAAATTTTCCGTGAATTATAATCGTGAGCGCAAAATTCAGAATGATGAATAGGAACTTAATAAAATGTTTAATTGAGTGATGGGGGCTTACTGTACAAAACGAAAGGTTTTCAATTTTTTAGGGGGTATTTAAATATCTCTTATTAAAGTGATATTTTAATTATTTTATGTTTCAATTTAAAAGACATATCTCATAACATCTAGTTCGGTTTAGTAACCTTTGATTTTCAAGTATACATATCACAGAAATAATAAATTTTGGAAATATCTAACTTATAGGCAACTTTAGGTATTCAATGTTAACATAAGATACATGTTATTAATAACAAATGGTAAATTAGTTTTATTGTAGCAAATATCTCCTTTAACTCGAAATAAATGAATCCAACTAAATGAAATGTAGATTAGATATAACAAAATAATAATATTTTGGAACACTAACTCAGTAACTTCTTTAAAATGCATTTTTTCCATATAATATTTAGCTTTGAATTTTGTAAATTCCTTCATGAAATCCCCCTCGATGTCCGGGTCGTCCCATTGAATTAAATCTTCTTCTGTATCACACAGCTAAAATAAAATAGAAAATAAAAAAAATCAGGTGTGAAACACTTACACATCACTTTATCTTACTATAATTTACGTAGTTTTTATTGAAAAATTCCCTTAAAACTTGCAATTTTTACTAAACTTTAACTAGCTTCAATAATATCTTTAGCTGGAAGAACCGTTCTTGTCAGGTGAGATAGTGATATCTAAACGAAATACCAGGCCTTGCTTCCTGCGATTTTTACACACACACAGTAATTTCTAAAAACCAATTGTTCATGGCAATGGCACAACAAAACATTTACTTCCGGTGAAAACTCAATTCAATTTCGCAAATTTGACAGATACAGTAGGTCGTTCTTTTGTTATAAGAAAAAGTGGAAAAAAAAAACTTACTGCATTTTTTGTTGCATTGATCATATTCATTAATTCTTCACTCTTCGTTAAACATTCCTAAAACCAAATTATATAATTATTTAATTAAGAGGGCGTCCAATAAATTCTTATAAAATTTTTAATATAAAATGCAAAGCTTACATTTAAGGAATCTGTCGATTTTCTCATCTTTTTTGAAGTTTTAGCTTCAAAATATTTCAAGTCACTTTCAATTTCTTTAAAATGTTCAAAATCAAATTCAGCCAATTTGTTCATATATTTTTCGAATCTTTCAAGATTTAGGACGCCTGCTTCATTTATATAACCTATAGATAGAAATATACATACATATCTTTTAATATCTATCTATATAAAAATTCAGCATCCGTATGTTTGTGGCCGCAAAACTCGAAAACTAGTCGATAAATTGACTTGAAATTTTTACACAACGTTGCATTTCTATATAAGAGTGTTTATATATACTTTTTACTCCGAAGTTCCCACGGAAACGGGAAATTCCAAGCGTTTCGCGAGGTTGGCAGAAATAGACAGACTCAGATGAATTGCGATGGTGGCGCGATCTCTGAACCTCTTCCTCAACTACTTATAAGTACCTCTATTCTGAAGTTCCCACGGAAACGGGAAATTCCGAGCTAAAATCCGTTCAAACGGCCATATTGCGTTAGCATTTGCTTCTTCAGGTATTGCTGCTATGTTGATGGAAGGAGATATAACAGCGCATTCAGCTCTTAAACTGTCACTAAACATGCACTTCACAGAATACCCAACATGTAACACATCAGGAATGGGAAAGGTTCTTCGAGCGTGCAAAATCATAGTATAGGATTGTGTACAGTGGCTCATAAGAAGTCACTGGAAGCATTAAACCATACACTGAAAGACTTGCGAAATAATCAGGTTCCATTTGGTGGAGCATTGGTGTTACTATTCGGTGACTTCAGGCAAACGCTTCCAGTGATACCTCGCTCAACACCAGCTGATGAATTGCATGCCTGCTAGAAATATTCAGCTCTTTGGAGCACAGTAAAAAAAAATCATTTAACAACGAATATGAGAGTTCACTTCAAAACGATCCAGCAGCTGCCATATTTTCAAGACAATTACTTGAACTCGGTAACTGCACTGCTCCTACAAATCCAGAAACGGGAAAAATCACCTTCCCATGTAATTTCTGCAACATTGTACATTCAAAAGAAGAACTTAGGCAAGGTATTCCAAAGCATCGAAACACATTACCAAAATCACGCTTTGTTAAGCGGAAGAGCCATTCTACCGGCTAAAAATGTCGACATACTCGATATGAACAACATCATTCTAAACAGAATCGCAGGTGAAACAGTGACATACAAATCCATTGACTCCGTGGGGGACCAAAGTGAAGTAGTGAATTTTCCAACGGAATTTCTTAATTCACTCGATGCTCCCGGACTACCGCCTCACATTCTAAATTTGAAAATTGGAGTGCCAATTATATTGCTCCGAAACATCAATCAGCCATAATTATGCACGATTATTAGTTAAAAAATTGATGAATAATCTAATTGAAGCAACAATTCTCATTGGACCTCATAAAGGTGAAGACGTACTACTTCCACGAGTACCACTCATTCCGACAGATATGCCGTTCGAGTTAAAACGACTTCAATTTCCAATACGTCTTACGTTCGCAAGGACAAACTTTGCAAGTGTGCGGTTTGAATTTAGAAAACGAATGCTTCTCTCATGGACAATTATATGTCGTATGCTCCAGAGTCGTCGGTAAACCATCTGATCTTTATGTTTATGCAGAAAACGGACAAACAAAAAATGTAGTCCATTCACTAGCTTTACAATAAAAAAAGACTTTCAGTTAAAAACATTTTTTCTTTCTTTCCTTTCAGTGCACAGCAACGCAAAGTAGGGTATTAAATTGAATGATGTGTTTTGTTGCTGAATCTATGTTAACTATAATACTTCTATTTACTTTCCTAAAGCAATCGTGGTGAGGGGGCGGTTCGCGGTAACTGTCTCGGAGCGCACTCAGGGGGCGCTCAATATTGTGAATAAATGGTGCAGAGCGGAGGATCTCTCCATCAATCCCCACAAAACTCAAGTGGTTCCTTTTACAAGGAAGAGAAATTTACAAGCTTACAACAGCCAATACTCGGAGGGGTTGTGATCCCCTTTGCCATGGAGGCCAAATATCTGGGAGTCACATTTGACCTAAGGCTGACATGGAACTCTCATTTTAACATCACCGCACACAAAGCCAAAATCGCCATGGGTAGGTGCAGGAGGCTATGCGGTAAAAGTTGGGGATTAAGCCCGAAGATGGCCCTGTGGATTTATACCCACGGGGCGGTGGTGTGGTGGACAAAGACCTTGCAGATGGGGAGCGCTCGGAAGTGTTCAAAGGCTGGCTTGCCTGAGCACGACGGGTTCTATGATGACTACCCCCACTGCGGCCTTGGAGGTCTTGTTAAACCTTCCACCACTCCACATTTACGTCCAAGGCGTTGCAAGAGCAGTCGTGGCACGACTGCAACAGGGACAAGCTCCCATTTATCGCAGGCTTACTGGGAATTATCAAGATCTATTGGGAGGCAGATTTTTGGTCTGCCTACGGATATAATGACTCCTAGGTACGACTTCCAAAAACCCTTCAAAGTTCTGATATTAGACAGAGGGGCATGGAAGAACGGCCGCCAATTACAGGCGAATCTATGTGGTACACGGACGGGTCCAAGATGGAAGATGGAGTAGGAGCCGGCGTGTACGAGGCTCATCCGAGATGTAATATCTCGATGAGCCAGGGAAGACTAGCCACGGTCTTTCAGGCAGAGCTAGTCGCGATTACTATCTGCGCCGCCGAAATAAGAAGTCGGGGAGTGTATAACTCCAGAGTCGTCATTTATTCGGATAGCCAGGCTGCTCTGCGGGCAATTGACTCGTGGGAGATCAGCTCAAGGCTGGTGTGGGACTGCCTAGGTGCACTCAGGGAAATTAGTAGCCATAATAAGGTCTTCCTGGTTTGGGTACCTGGGCACTCGGGTTATGGAGGCAATGAGGCGGCGGACCGCCTGGCCCGGGAGGGTTCAATCAGAGCACTTATCGGCCCGGGGCCGTTCTGTGGCGTCTCAAGATGCCTCAGGAGTGCATCCATCAAGACATAGTTGCAGGACCGATCAAGGGAATGGTGGGTCAAAACTTCAGGCCAGACGTAGGCGAAAACGTTCATCCATAGCCACTCGTCCGAGCTAACTGCGGAATTACTCCAATTAGACCGGCTGGCCATAAGGATAGCAGTTGGCGTTCTCACTGGCCATTGTAGATTAAATAAGCACATGCAACGCATGGGCCTGGCAACGGATAGCCTATGTAGGTTTTGTCAGGAGGAAGAGGAGACGGCACTGCACGTGGTATGTCAGTGCGAGGGGCTGGTCTGGCTAAGGTACCGCCTCTTTGGTAAGGAGAAGCTGGTGCCAACAAGCCTAAGCCGGATTTCACTGTCGGACGTATTAAGTCTTTTAAGGCAAGCAGGACTCGAGAGGGTGCTCTGATGGCAGGTGCTCTAATTGACCACCTGGGAACCCCCCCCCAATTCCACAGTCCGGTTGAGGACAGAATCGGGGAAGGGCCTCCAACTAGGGGGGTGCCACAATAGGTCCATGGGGTGTCGCGGTGGCGCAGGCTGAGGAGCCATTCCCCCGTTAGAATCTAATCTAATCTCTACTTTCCTAAAAATCAGACTGAGCCACAGCGAAGCGTGGCCGGGTTAGCTAGTATTATATATATATAATGCTAAGATATATATATATATATATATATAAATTCAGCATCCTATGTTTGTGGCCGCAAAACTCGAAAAGTAGTCGATAGATTGACTTGAAATTTTTACACAACGTTGCATTTCTATATAAGAGTGTTTATATATACTTTTTTATCCGAAGTTCCCACGGAAATGGGAAATTCCGAGCGTTTCGCGAGGTTGGCAGAAATAGACGCAGACGCGTTGCGATGGTGGCGCGCTCTCTGAACCTCTTTCTCAACAACTTATATATACTTCTTACCACCACCAGTCTCGAAGTATCTCACACCAGTCTCGGCAGTTTGTCGCGCTGGCCGAGTGAGTGATGGTGTTGTTTAATATAATAATAATACTTTTTATTATTTTATTATTACCTTTATTTTTTTGTTTATTGCAATATGGGAGCAAAATAAAAGCGTTTTTTCAATTATGTCAAACAGATGATTTTGCAAGACCTTTGACGTATGCAGACATTCCGACTTATTACACTTGGAACGCAGCACGAAAGAAGGAAGAGAGGCAAAGCAATAGTTGTACAACCTGGAATATTTTCATCTAATATTTTAGGAAGAATATACACTATTCATCCGAACCACGCAGAATGCTTTTATTTACGTTTGCTTCTGATTACCGTTCGTGGTCCAACATCATTTATACACTTGCAAACAGTGGATGAAGTAGTATACAATACGTATCGGAGTGCGTACGAAGCACTTAATTTGCTGGAAAGAGACAATCATTGGGTTAAGTCAATTGAAGATTCATCGGCTACTTCTAATCCATTTCAAATACGTACGCTGTTCGCAATTATTTCATCTACATGTTTCCCGTCACAACCGCTACGATTGTGGGAGAAATACAAAGACTACATGATCGAAGATATTCTACACACAATGCGTCAAGAAACACATGATGATGGCTTGGATTTCACAGAAGAAATATACAATGAAGCGATAATCTTCACTGGGGATCTTTGTCTTGCAATATCTGGTTGGGAGTAACAGCGCCGAATAGGTCGATCAATGCAACATTCGAGAGAGAACTGCTCAGAGAGCAATCATACACCAGAAATGACTTGCAGCTGTCCGTCCAAGAAAATTCACTGAAACTCCTTCAAGAACAAAAGATAGCATTTGATACCATCATACAAGCTGTAGCCAGCCAATCCGGTGGATTGTATTTTTTGGACGCTCCAGGTGGAACTGTTAAACTGTCAATAAACATGCACTTCGCAGAAAACCCAACCGTAACATTTCCAAAACATCAGGAATGGGAAGGTTCTTCGGACGTGCAAAATCATTGTATGGGATGAGTGTACCATGGCTCACAAGAAGTCATTGGAAGCATTAGACCATACATTGAAAGACTAGCGAAATAATCAGGTTCCATTGTTGTTACTATCAGATGACTTCAGGCAAACGCTTCCAGTGATACCTCGCTCAACACAAGCTGATGAATTGCATGCCTACTTGAAAGATTCAACTCTTTGGAGCACAGAAAAAACAAATCATTTAACAACGAATATGAGAGTTCAACTTCAAAACGAACCCAACAGCAGCCATATTTTCAAGACAATTACTCGAAGTCGTATCGGCACTGCACCTACAAATCCAGAAACAGGAAAAATCACCTTCCCATCTGAATTTGTGCAACATTGTATATTCAAAATAAGAATTAGTAGACAAGGTATTCCAAAGCATAGAAACAAATTATTAAAATCACGCATGGTTAAGCGGAAGAGCCATTCTAGCGGCTAAAAATGTCGACGTACTCGTTATGAACGACATCATTCTAAACAGAATCGCTGGTAAAACAGCGACATACATTGACTCCGCGATGACTCAAAGTGAAGTTATGAATTTTCCAACAGAATTTCTTAATTCACTCGATGTTCCCGGATTGCCGCCACACATTCTAAACTTGAAAATTGGAGTGCCAATTATATTACTCCGAAACATCAATCAGCCAAAGTTATGCAATGGTACATATTAGTAGTTACAAAATTGGTGAATAATCTAATTGAAGCAACAGTTCTAATTGAACCTCATAAAGATGAAGACGTACTACTTCCACGAATACCACTCTTTCTGACAGATATGGCGTTCGAGTTCAAACGATTTGAATTTCCAATACGCCTTGCGTTCGCGATTACTATCAATAAAGCGCAAGGACAATCTTTGCAAGTGTGCGGTTTGAATTTAGAAAACTAATGCATCTCTCATAGGGCACTTATATGTGCATGCTCCAGATTCGGTATACTATCTATTCTTTATGTTTATGCAGAAAACGGACAAGCAAAAAAATGTAGTCCATTCACTAGCTTTACAATAAAAAAAGACTTTTAGTTAGAAACATTTTTTCTTTCTTTCCTTTCAGGGCACAGCAACGCAAAGTAGGTATTAAACTGAATGATTTGTTTTCTTGCTGAATCTTTATTAACTATAATACTTCTATTTACTTTCCTAATAATTAAAATCAGACTGAGCCACAGCGAAGCGTATTATATATAATGCTATACAGCATAATCTCAATTAAAAATTTTGAAAGTTTGTAATAAGAATTGTGTAATTGTTATTTAAATAGAATGGACTGTATATAAACATGGAATTTGGAATATTGTTGTATATTTGATGCTAACATTAACAACAATACTCAGACAAAAGGATCGTAGTCTAATCTTTTAGTATGTCATTAGGCGCTTAATTTTCAAGGTACAAATAATTGGCAGCTCCGGCAATGTTGGGTTGCCGCCAACCTAAAAGATCTTTTATAGAAAGTGGAAGAGAGTTAACGTTGTTGTACTTCTCTTTTTCTCATATAGCTTATTTGTGTGCAACGAATGCAATGTAGTGACAACAGACTTAAGAAGTTGAAAAACACAAAATCTTACCTCCTAGGGTTGGTAATACTTCTATATACAGTTGATACAAATTATGGAGAGCGTTTTCATTTATATGCAATGAAGGAAGATTTGGAATAAAATCATTACCAACTAAAAAACCCATTAAAACCTGCAAAAAAAAAAAGAGAGTCAAATATCAAAAATGGTAATTCCTAATAAAATATCTTCTCAGGTTATCGTCTTACCCAATCATCAATAATTTTTTCTAAATCATAAGGAAAAGGCAATACTTTCTTCAAGGCTTGAAATTCTAAATCAAGATAATCTCTCATTAGTGAAAGATGGAGTAGTTCAAAAGAAATTTCCTCTGGGTTAGTAGGCCTCTTTTGGTTTCGTCCAAATTTAACCTAAATTAATAAAAGATGTTTGTAGTATTGGTTTTGACTTAGTTCTAAAGACATATTTTGAAAATCGGCATGATATGCCAGAAAGCCCTGTTCTTACTGATTATTAAAATTAAAAATTATTCTTACTACTTTATAATTTACAAACTTAAAACTAATTTTAATAATATTTTTGAACTACCAAGAGACAAATTCTGTCCAACTTTAAGTTTTTAAAACAATTACAATACTCATCAATATTTCTCAAAATATGATTTTTTAATCATCAGAGACATTTTCTGTGGTAGCCTGCTTCATTTTGTGGTCATCAAATGATTTTTTAAGATTATATATTCATCTATCTCTATTTAAACTGAAATACTCATTTTTAAAAATGTTTGCCAAATATTACCTCTTCTCTTAACAAAGAAAAGTGTAGCTCATGCGTGCAAAGGCCTAACATAACAAGATCCGCGTCCAACCCATGCAAACAGTGCCTCGTATTTGGCTGCCAGTCATCTCGGCTTCTCAAGTATCTTATGTAATCCATTATTTTATGTTCACCTTCACCAGGGGTCTGAAATACCAAAATTGTTTGCAATAAAAAGGCGAAAATTGCTTTAAAAAAAAAAATATTCAGACTTTCTTTTTAGATAGGAGTATTTACGTCCATCTACTAATTAGATATCATGCAGTCAGGTGAATACTATATACATACTCTGTTGAATATATCTCTTATTAATTACATCACTAAAAAATCCACAGCTCCAACTAAGATAACATGTTTCTTTCTTACAACAAACAGTCCATACTTCTAACCACTATATTAGCGCTACACTTTCATTGCTCACTGTTCCTAGTTTAAAACAAACATGTGTGGCATTGAACCAAATTCAAAAACTCCCAACCTCAACTTTGGAGAAGACATACCAATTGAAACTAAACTAACAGAAATCAAACCAAAAGAAACGTTTCGATTAAGTATTGCTGAAAATTAATGATGAGACACTCTTTCTAAATATAACTGTTCGCAATAAGGTTATTTATTGGATAAATAAATATAACTAAAACTAAAAACTAGTTTCCATTATATCCCTTATTTAATAAGGCGATTTCTTAATATACACATGTGAGATGCAACTTCTTCTTACTTACATCGTGTCCAGAAAGAATGATTTTTGGCCGACGCCATAATTTATCTGTTGAAATTTTATATATAACAAAATATTTTAATTGATAGTGCAGCCTATCCATAAACTCAGTTCCTGGTGTTATACAATTAGAATCGAACCTATCTTCAGGTTGAAGGCATGCCCCATTAGCCACAACTCTGGCTGCAGCTAATTCGGCATCTTTAGCAGCTCGGAAACTAAGAACAAAAACAAATAATTCGTAAACTTTATAAAATCCTAATAATATATAACAGATGTGGATTTCCTAACTGAACAATTTTTTGGAGGACAATTACAGAACAACACTAGGGGTAACTTTAGTCACCCCTATGTATTTGAATCAAAAAGATCACAACTTTTCATGAACTGATCTTACCGACGACCTCTTTGCTGATTCATTTTAGCCCTGGGAGCTACACCATCCACAGCCATCATAAAGAGTTTCTTTGGTTGAATCAGGCGAAACATAAGCTGAAATTACATACTGGTATTAGCAAAGAGAATATCTGTATTCTCAGGATCAAAAGTACACATTAATAACCTCAATATAATAAAAAATATCTTTGAAAATAGTTTCTTCGGGAATGGTTTGCAATGGATTATCATCAGGATGAGAACAGACATGTATAATACCATTCATATCCAAATAAAGATTGTCGAATTCGGGAATCTGGAAAATAATATGCTTGAATCGCCTCGTATTAAATTACAATAAGGCTTCAAATTAAATAAATATAAAGTAATATTTCACCTGGAATTCCCTCAGTTTTTCATTTAAACATGGATATCGTTCGCTAATATACCGAAAAAATTTAGGTACACCCATTATTCTTCGCGTATTTTGTACAATACTGAAACTTATATCAGTGCAAACAATAGCACAACTGTTATTCCCAGGGGAAAACTTCAGTGTAACCTTCCAAACATTGTAATAGGTTATTTCATCAAATCTAACATGGCGCTAAATTACAATTTGGTTTCTGGAAAGTCATTGTTGATTGTTAAAATTTAAAATTTGAAGTAAGAATTTTAAACATTTTTCAGTTTATGACATTAGTTCAGTTGTAAAAAATGCATTATCGAGCCGAGATTACCATAGCTTTGAAGTTTCTAAATATAAGATGCAGATGTTAATTGAATTTTTATTCCCTTTAAAGGTTATACACCTGGATCGAATAAAAAATAATACATTTTTTTCATTATTTAATTATTAATTCAGGGAACGGGAATATTAGAATAAGTTTTGAAATGGATTAAACATTTTAATATTCTGTTTTTCCCCCCAATTTTCTTGAGGAGTGCATAAATTATCATTCCTGCTATTCAAAGTATAATCCTGAAGGAAAACATTTTATTTATTTTTTTACAGAAAATGAATCCTCAGGATACGAATGACATGGATGATTCTACAAATGCTCTGGATCCTACCCAAAGAGTATTCTTAGCAATGGCAGTTTTAGATTCACAAATGCAAACTCTTCACACAAAGTTTAATTGTGTGTGCAATACAAATTCGTGGAGTAGTAATTTATTTATTAAAAAGTTATTGAACCATATATCTAAATTATTGTATATTTATTTGATTTAAATCTGCATAAAACCTTATGTTCATAAAAGGAAAAAAATCTTCGATGCCAACTGTTATATCGTAGCTACAAATGAATGTAGACTTAAATGAAATAATTGTATCAGATATATTTTATCCAATTCCAAAAAAATCATATATTTTATCTAATTCCAAAAAAATGAATTATAAATTTTTTCACAATTATTGGGAGATTTAATAATGTATTTAACTTTTTTTTAGAATAGATTTATCTAAAGGTAGCTGAAATCCTACAACTTCAGATATAGATTTGTGACTAAATTATTGATCACAATAGTTGTTCATTAGCTTTTAATTTACCGTACGAAATCTTATATTTTAGCAATTTAGCTTGCATTGCAAAATTAGTCTTAGTTGTTTTAATCTATCTAGTTAGAGCCCTTTAATATAAGTGGATCCACACTAAAATAACTCATAACTCGCTGCTAAACTAAATCTGCAAAAACGAATATAAAACATCAATTAGTTATATGAATACTGAGAAAATTTAAGATTTTTCAATTTCATATATAACGAATAATTGCCAGATGCAGAAGATGAACCTTAATAAGAAATCAAAGATAAAAATACATTTTTGTAGAAGTTATCAAGAACAAAAAATTAACATTAAAATTTTCGCTCTCAGTAGGGATAAAGATTTCTTGTGATAAGTAACCTTATGATAAAATATTGTAGTATAGGTGAAATTAATTATGAATTTACCGGTTGTATTATATTTAACTGTGCGATCAAGGTGTAAAGATAGACAACCAGAACTATGAGAAAGCAATTGCTGATGAGAAAGCTGCTATTGAAAAGATGGAAGAAAAAATTAACGAACTATCTAAAAGAAAATGTAAAACAATAGCAAATATTGATAAGTAAGAAACCCTTTTTCTGGTTAATTATGTTTGTTTTATAATATTGCTGTAAATATTATTCCCTACTTAGAAATATACGGTTGTATAAAAGTGTTATTTCCTATTTTCAGCCTTCGTCAAACCAAAAAATTTCTAGAAGAAACGGAATCAAGTATAAAACATCAGTTAGTTATGAATAGTGAGAAAAATGAAGAGCATAAAATTACACAAAGAAATCTTTTAATGAAATATACTTCAATTGCAAATGAGTATCATGTAAGTTATTGGTATTTGTGAGTTTTTCTAACATCTATAAAAAAATAAATTAATGTTTATTATTTAATTATTAAACATTAATTAGAACAATTTAAATTTATCTATTTATAAACACATTTACATGTAGAAGACTTATAAGACTAACAATTGTATCATTCTAAGGAGATTTATTGTTCGCTTCCTTGTATTAAGGAATGGAAAATTCTGCACAATAAAATAATTAAAAAACGTATAGAAGTAAATCGTCTTAAAAAAGAATACAGTGATTATGTCAAAAAACTGAACTTATTTGAGTCAATAAGAAGTAAGTTAAACAAAAATTATTTGAAAGAACGTTCTTTTTTTAAATTATGGTCATTTATAAAACAAATAATGAAAACTACTTTCAGATCAACGTGTTCAAGTAACAATTGTAGCATTTGTTAAGTTATTGGTTGAAAGACAACATGAAAAAGAGCTAAAGAAGAGGAATTTTGCATATGAAAAGTATGATATGTTTTTCTCTTTTTAGTTTACCATTTTCAATTCTAATTTCGTAAACAATTTTACAAAATTATTTAATTTTTAGACAAATTGAAGAAGAAATAGCGCAATTGGAACAAAGGAAAAAAGAACTTTCTGAACAGATTGCGACTAAAGCGAAAGATACTGTAGTAAAAATCCGTGAAAGATCATGTAAGTGTAATTTTTGCTTGCTTTCGCTACCATAAGAAAAAGTGAGAATTTTTAAAATTCATATGAATTGATGAATTCCGTTATAATCGGAAATATTTTCTCGATGAGTTGGTGTTTGACTGCCATACTGGACAGACGGGTTTAATTTGCTCTACTCTTTTTTACTATTTGTAAGTGGTTTGTTGGTGGATTTTTTATTTGAGTCTTGGTGCAAAACTTTTGTCTCTGTGCGCTTATTAATGCTATAAAATTATAAAAAAAATTATCGAGTCTTTTTCAAGAAAAATATAAATTAGTGGTTAATATTGTTTAATAAAACATAAGTTTTATGAAGATAGTGATATAGACTTTAGTACTTTGTGGAGAGGAGCTTCACTGTGAGCGTTCAGACTGTTCTAGAGATTATGGTTTATGCTGCATCTTCTCACTTTCTTTTCAGATTGTCACTCTAACACAGTGTCACACTAGTGCATTTTATTTTCGTATGTTGCCAGCTGACTGTTTGCAAAATTTAAATCGTCAGCCAGTTTTATTATTGTATTTTATTACTAGTGTATTTAACTTGCATATTCAATTATAATATTTTTTATTGATATAAGTTGAATGCCACCAAAGAACGATAATTATTTTTCGCCTAGATCACGTTCAAACAGTAATCAAAAACGTTCTAGAAGCTTAACAGAATTAACTAGACAAAATATTAAAAAAGTAATAATGAGTTCAGAAAGTACTTCAGTGTCTGTTAGCGATCTTAATGTCTTAAAAACTGAATTAATGACATCTATTACGCACATTATGGCTAACCTGCTAGTCACTAAACCATCCACTCTCGCAAGAAAGGAGGAATTTTGGCTTCTTCATGAGGAAAATCAAGCTGTAAAAAAAGAAATTCGTTTGCTCAAGAGTGAAGTTACAAAAATGAAAGCCAGCCATGAGAAAATTGAGTTGGCGATGGATGCGCTGGAAATGAATTCTCGACGAAATAATTTAATTTTTCGAGGGATTAAATATAATCAGAATGATGATATTCTTAAGTTAGTGACTGATTTCTGTCAGCAGGTCCTCAATGTGAGGTTGAACTCAACTTTTTTTTGTTGGTATCGCCGTTAGGCAGGAGATATCGTAAATAGACCCCTTTTGGTTTCTTTTATTTTGTATGCGGACAATTGTTGGTACTGAGGGCAATTAAAAGGCTCAAGGGCACTTTTCGGAACCATGGTTACCCTGAAAATGTTTAGAAGAAGCAAACTAAGCTTTTGTAATAAGAAAGGAAATTTAGAAGCTTAGGCCTGACATTAAGGTATTTGTTCGAAGTGATCGCATATTTGTGGGATCAGTCGAGTTCGGATGGTCTTTGGCGGATGGCTTGAAGTTCAGCAGTGAACCTGGAACTCAGAAGCTTTGTGCGTCAAGTTTGTCACAAATGTATACAATAATTCTGTGCCTAATAATTATTTTGCAGGAGCTATTAATTCTACTGTGGGTAAAGCACTTCCAGTTCTTGGTCAGTACTCATCTCCGCAGCCTCCTTCGTCACCCAAATCTTGAAGTAACGTCAGCCGGGTTCCGAATAGAGTGTGCGATGTGATTTTTATAAGTTAAGTTTGCTTTCGTATAATGTATGCGGTCTGAAGAATAAAATTAAAGGTCAATACTTTGTGAATTTTGATAAAGAATTGACAAAGTCACCTGTGTATCCTATGTTTTATTCGTGCAACAGGTGTTCAAGACTTTGCATACACATAGATGGCGAGCTTTATGGCATTAGTTTCCGACGCAGTGGCGCGGTTTGTGCAAATTGAGAATATCGACTTAATTTCTGTAGAATTGTTTTCATTAGAATATTTCATTTGTTCAGTTTGTAATTAATTGCAATTCCTGGGATAATGACTGTTTTAAATTAAGCAATTTCCTATCAACTCATAATTCTTTTAAATATATGATAGTTGGCGATTGTAATGTTCGAATAGCCGACTTGCAGGCTCTTCCTGATGTATATTAATAATCCAAATTGTCAATTAGTCAGCAACTCTAAAGACCAGATTCATAATAATAGGGATTCTGCATTCTTGGAACTCTGCGATGATTATAGTTTAATAGTTTTGAATGGGCGATTCGCTGGGTATGTTACGATGAGTTCACATAAATATAAGCGATCATAGTTGTTCAGTGAACGACATATGTTTGGTGTCTCTTGATCTCATCTCATTAGTTACATACTTTAATGTGATGCCCGCAAGCTATTCGGAACATTTGCCTTTGAGTATTACTCTGAAGCTTCAATCCTTTGCTGATGTGGTGATGCCTCTAATGCCCCAGTTATACTGTTCATCGGGAATGACAGAGAAATATGAAATAAAATTGGTGTATATTTTAAATAATAACCATTCCTTCAGATATACAGGAATTTATTGTATTTACTGATGCTATCAGAAAAGCTAGTGTAGTCCCCTGCTCTTCACCTTCCTTTATAAAAGTTTACGGGAAGAACCAATGGTTTGATGGGTCTTGTGGGCCCGTAAAAAATCCTTCAAATTGTTACAGCTTTTCCGTAGCAGCACTTCTGTAATTGTTTGAGATGCTTACCTCGATGCGAATAGGAAATATGAATTCCTATGTATTAGTAAAAAGAAGGAGATTTTAGTCCTCTGGTAAAACGCTGAGGTTCGTCAAAAGACTCCGTAGAATTGTCGGGTATTTTTAATCATTTCAAAAGAAAAAACTTTATAAGTGGAAATGTATGACCATGTCATCATGGGTAAGCATTTTGATAATTTATTTAACCCATCTCATAATTTCCTATTAGTTCAGTATGCCGAACCTTTTACTTTTTTTTTCTGGATTTTTTAAGGTGCACAACAGCTTTGGTCCTTTGCACTTGTTTCTAATTTGTAAGGTTTCATCCGGGATGCCTATCCATACCCAGCAGTCTAACAATTTCAACAGCAAACCCACAATCTAGGTCTAATCTTATTCCTCTACTCCCTTACATCACTTATAAAATAAATACCTATACAAAAGACACCAACAATCAACTAAACACATACATATGCTTCACAACAAACGAAATAGATGAACCTCCCTAAGATATTCGAAAGTCTTATTGATATTGCCCTCATTGTCTCCTAATTCATCTGTAAGGCTGGTCGGTAAATTTATTTTTCCCCGCGCGATTACATATTTCGAACATTCCAATAGAATATGCGGGACCGTTAATGTCGCATTGCAAGCGCTGCTACCGGCTGAGGTTCTCTTTGGAATATGTGACTGTGTGTCAACATGGTGTGACCGAGTCTCATTCTCGCTATGACAACTTCTCGCCGAGTTCTCGATTTGAGGTTGACCATTTCTTGTGGTACCCTTGTGTTCCTTAGATTATTTGACAGCTGCACTGATTGCCATTTCTTTTCCCAGTTAGAAAGATTTTGTTTTTTTATAAAAGCTTTCCAATCGTCTGCAAGGACACGTTCGTCTCTACAATTCATTGATGTCGCTTCTTTAGCAGCTTTTACTGTTAGCTTTTAGCAGCTTTTACTTTAGAACCTTTTACTGTTAGCTCCTATCTGGATTCTCCATTTTCATTAGCTGAATCAAAATCAGGTTAACTTGAAGAGAATAATGTTCCTGTTTCGACCGCATCCCCTCGGAATTTTGTAAAAATGCCCCGGATGTTTTCGTCAAAGGACTTCCATCATTGTTTAATTACGTTTATGAAGTAGGATGCACCCCAGGCTCATTCAGTAAGTCTATTGTTTTTCCAATGCTTAAACGTGGTGAAATTAACGTGTATCCAATTATCGAGGAATATCATATATTGATACGGTTGCCAAATTTTTCACTATCTATTTCTGTCGAGATTAGAATGTTTCGTGGAGGAAAACAATTTATTGCTTTAGTACCAGGCTGTTTTTCGGCGGGGACTCTTCACTTTATACAATCTATATTAACGAATATTATTAAATTAAGATTCTTAAAGAGGAAGAGCAGGTCGATTTATTTAAACTTAAGCTCTAATTTTGAAACTGTCTAATTTAAGGTCTCCTACAATTTCTTGTCTGTCATTAAATCACTATACCATGAAACTTTTCCGGCAGTTAGAGGTAAGAAGGGGATTTCGCAATTTGTTCATGTAAACAGTGGTGTCAGGCAAGGATGCCCGTGCCCGTCCTCTTCTCCCTCTTTTTATATGATTTGCTTGAGTTGCCAAAATTTTCACCGGTCTACTTCTGTCGAGATTAGAATGTTTCGTGGAGGAAAACAATTTATTGATTCATTACCAGGCTGGTTTTCGACGGGGATTAGAATTTAGAGGGGGGTGCACGAGTGGCGAATAAAGTTTTCAATGTGGTGATGTTTGCGGATGATATTGTTTTGCTGGGGGATAATCCGATGCAGCTTCAACGAAACATTAACGCCCTTAAGAGATACAGCGACCAATAGAGATTATCCGTTAATCTTAGTAAATCGAAGATCATGGTGTTCCGTAGAGGGGGTAGGCTGTCTTCTAAGGAGAGGTGGATAGCTATATGGTGAGCATGCGATCGAGGTAGTGAATATCAGGTATTTAGGGGTACTTCTTACCCAGCTAATGTAGCTGTAAATAGTGTTTGGTCGAGCCTAATCTCTCAAAAGGTGGTTCCCTCTTCCAAAAAGTTGTTATTGTTTAATTCAGTATCTAGGACCATTGCTTGTTGGGATATGGGGCTATCAACGCTATGAGACGTTGGAACGTTGTTAAGATTTTTTATTAAAAAACTGTATTCACTGTCTAGTATTATACTATATGCTCCAATGGAGCAATTATATGCTCTATGTGGAGCCAGGTGTGGATTTGTTGTTGTTGTTTACTTTGAGGATGCATTTCAGTTACTGTCTGAAGGTGTTGAACCTGCCCCAATCTAGTCTCCCCAAAATTTTGGCGTTGGAAGTTATTAAGCAGAAAGCCTATTGGTTTGGAAATTGGATAAGGTTGGCGGAGAAATATGTCTGAGTGTTTAGCCCCTCTGTTACTGACTGGATGTATTGAGTAATCAGTTGGCAGCCCTTTATAGTCAGATTAGAACGGTTCTTTGGGAGGAGGTTGCTGCGTCGGCCAGGGCATCCGTTAGATTATCACATTATGGACAGTTGGATCTGAATGTAAAGTTATTTTCCTTTGAACAGCACGATAATAATATGACATACTCGCTCAGCATTTGTGGTGGCTTCAGCTAAGAGGTGAATTTTATACCTGAATCACACTCCTTGGCTGGAGAGGGATGTCCAGACGTGTTCTCTATGCAGTTTTAATGCTAGAGAAGATATCGTTCACTTTCTCGCAGTTTGCTTTATACTGACAGAATTTCGATTACGTTATTTGGGTGTCCGTACTCTCACTGTGACCTAACTGAGAGATCATTGAAATGCTCTGGACTGTCATGGCCTTATAAATTTCGCCAGGTCTGCTTGGCGCCACCGTTTTCAGCTGGTGCAGGAATTTCTTTCTGTTTATTGTTAATTTTCATCATGCAACATGATTTTGTGTCATTACAATTTATGTATCATAAGAGTTTGTTATTTTTATACTATTCTTTGATTTATGTAATTTTGATAAAAGTTTATTTTTCCATTTAATTAACAGCATTGATTCCTTAAATTAAATTAGTAATTAATTTACTTTTGACCATTAATTACATTTTGATTGATGTCACTGATTGTTTTTAGTAATATGAAGTTGTTGGTTCAATTAGTATTAGGAGTTAACTTGATTGTTGGTTTCCCAAGACATATATATATTTGTGTTTTCAGTTTTGCTGTAGAAATGTTCATTTTTCTATTTTTTTAATAAAGTATATTATTTTATTATTTTGAGATTCCCTAATTAATAATAAAAATATTCTATTTGTCTTCAATAATAACAACATAAATTCATTGTTAGATTAAATAAAATGAATAAAGTTTTTTCACAAATTCACACCCTGTTTAAAAACGTCTGATTCAACTATTCTTTAATATTTTTTTTGAAAGGATTTATTTTGGTTTTCTTCCTGCTGATGGAAAGCAACTTTTCAAGTATTCTGGGTTCGTTTACACAGATATACATATTTGAAGGAAGATAGATAACCTAGAAAGGATTACTGAATACTTAATTCTGAATTACGTTTGTATACTTGTTAAATGAGTTTCATATCTAAATGTGAAGTACCGAGATGGAGAAAATAATAATAAAGGGAGAGCAATGTCAGCATTCAGGATTTCCTTTAAAAGTAATCTGCATGAAGACTGGAAGCCTGCGATAGAAATCTGAGTAAAATTCTTAATACCATCTTTGGAGAATGAAGAACCTAGCACATCTTGGGAAACTCTAAAAATTATACTAAAAGACGAAAGAAACTTTGTCTTAATTGTTGGTATAAAAAAAAGTTAAGAATTAATAGTCGTTTATGGTATTTAATTGTGAAGGTTTTAACTAAAAATTGCAGAATTTGGCATTCTTTTGAACACCATCTGGGAATAAATCTGTCAAAGTGTTATAACCATGAATATCAGTTACTGATTTAGTTCTTTTTTTTTGTTTACCAACGCCGATTTTTTTTACTGATTTCTGTTGACGAGCAAGCTAGTAGAAGGTAAACATTTCTATTTGCCCAAATACCCAAATTATCGCGAGCATATTGTAAGGCAGACCTTTTGTTAGATGATCGCTCGTCATAATGTTCTCCAAATCGCACAAAAAGCATGCTGACCAAGCCTACACTCCTAATCCCCACAAATACACGCGACCTATCAAAGAACGAAAACAGCCCGCACTAATTCCACGGGGCAGTTACTTGTATTCGGTCCTCAGCAGTGCATATTCCTTCAAAGCCTCTTGGTAAACATTGCTTAGTTTGCGACATAGTGTGGCCCGATCAGAGAACGGGTCGCTAGTAGGTGGAGGGGGCAGAGGCAACTGTGCGCCAAGTTAGGCTTTCACAATGGCTGGGAACGCATTAATATTTGATCTGGCATCCACGCCTTAACAAATCGTAAATCGTGCCACGAAAGCTCTTATTACGGTTTTTGACTCGCAAATTTTGAGTGTGGTGACAGCAAACATTGCAGCTTTGAGTCAGTGCATTGAGAGTCAACTTGAACATGGGAATCTTTTGACGACATTTGGTGGAGTAGTCGTTCAATGCTTTCAGGTGTGGGTCTAATTGCCGCTACTTCACAGTTCATAATAGCACATCGCACTGGTTGGTAGCTCTGAAAACACAGAATAATCATCCGCACATGACCACCTGCGGCGATCAAGGCTTTGCTGAACCAATAACCAATTTCCTGGTGGGTATCTAAAGACAAGTTACAAGGCCGCCGCTTTGAGCTCCACTTCCAATGACGTAGTCTTACCTTCTGTAAAGTCTCGGGGGGCGAGGCAGTTCCAAGCCAGAAGAGATCGAACATAAAGGTAAAATCCTTTGCCTATTGTCAAGATGTATGTCATATATGAAAGAAATAAGCTTTCATGATGAAGATTGGCTGGGTAATTTATCTTTCTGAGGCAGGTTTATAATTATTCCATAAAGAGACATCAAGTCGCTCTATCTTTTCATAGTATGCGGAAAGTCGTCTTAGTTGGAAGGGAACAATGCCAGTTTGCTGTTCCATGGCTATAATGGGTATTCATTTGGGTCCTCACGTGATTGTTCGTTTTGTACCTTCTCGATTTTTTGCAGTCTATATTACAGCCGTAATAGCAGCTTCTTTGCCGAACTCCATGATGGTCGAACGTTGGTCTTGTAGGCTGTAGTCAGGAGATCTTGTGTACAACCCCATGTGAGGTAGGACGTTCCAGGAACTTTTTCTATACGCTTAGTTCCCCAATCAACTCTCCCACGGAATAGTAATCTATACTTTTAGCAAGAGTAAGTGAGAGATTGATAGGTAAGAGAAGAGTGAGTGAGAGTAAGCAAGAGATCGTTTGTAAGTTTTGAAATGGAGTTTTCACCGGAAATACATGTTTTGAGGTTCTCCGTGTACGAAAAAAGTTTTTAGGGAAAGGTATGTGTGTGCATTTGTAAACAAAACATCTCAAAAACGAAAAGTTGCAGGAAGCTCAAAGTTGGTATTTCGTTTAGGTACTACCACTGCATCAGGCAGGAAGATTTTGGGCAAAATCCATCAACCGGAATTACAACTTTACTGAATATTTTTATTTCAGTTTTTCGTTAATTTCTCGGAAATGGCTCCAACGATTTTTTAACTCCATATACTATCTACATATATTTCTTCACGTTTATTTGAAACCTTTTCCCTTTTTTGAGTTTCTGGGAGAACAGTACCACTTCAATATGTATATTGTTCCTATTTAATATTAATGTACTATAGAAGGATTGCTAGAAACCCAGATTTGAAGAAAATCAGTTAACCGGAAGTGCGACTTTGCAGAATAGGTTTCTGAGATTTTTGGAATTTTTTAGAAAGCGCTATAACGATTTCTTTTAATTATAGTTCTAACTGCAGACACTAAATCTATCAGTTTTTGAAACATTACAAAAAAAAATTATGTAGTTTTGCGAAATTTGGGTCGTTAAATTTCAAATGTTATATGTGTGGTTGGTTCAATCTTCGCTCTTCTGGTCTACAGTACAATCCCTTCTTTATCTGTCTGGGTTGGTAGGCTGGGACTTATCCTCCCGCCACGTCTATATATTTATATTAGGACAAAGAGATACATTTGAAGTTTAAAAAAAATTACGTTATAATTAAAAGGACACCCAGAACACCAATTTTTTTTTTCTTTTTTCAAAAACAAAAATTTAATGGTAATAATGACGTAATTTCTACACAAATATAGATCTATTGCTTTAATTTGAAGCATTTTTCCGATAAACTCATTTTAAAAGTACAGCATCGTTAGGTTTCCTGTATAATGGTGTTAATTGAGGCAACTGAATAACTTGTAGGAATTCAAAGTTTGAATCAAATTTATCATAATATAATTTTCAAACAAAATGTTACTTGTAACGATAACACATAATACTTGTAATTAGATAATTATATATAATTTTTTTTTCAGTTTACACTCAAACACGATTTATTCCTAATAAGGTCAGTAAGTTAAGCTTATTCTTTTGAAAGCTAACATAATGAAATGATAATTATTTATTAAAGCACCTACATACTAAGTTTTATTTACAGGTTGCTTCTGGCAATAAACCAGGATCTGCTTTGTCAATTAAAGAAAGGCTAGGTTTGATAAATCTTGTAAGTTTTGAATAATCTATACATATTATTTTTACACATTCGAACTAATTGTATTTTGATATAAAGAATAGTTAAGTTTGGCGTTATTTACCAAACAAGCAAATATTTGTTGGCTGGGACCAACATTCAACTCTATTCTTCCTTAACAGTCTTGAGGAAGGACACCAAAGGTGTCCGAAACTTCGAATAAACTTTAAAAGATAAAAAGTTTTTTCTTTGGCCACAGCCAACAAATATTTGCTTGTTTAATTGTATTTTGGTTTTTGCCCCCCCGTGTCGTTCTGCCATAAAACTCACCCATCAAAAAATATAACCAATTATTATGTTGGCAGACATTCCACAAACCTTCAGTGAACCTTATTTCGTACTCATCAAGTACTAACAACGTTCAGCCAGAATTGAACTTAACTCAGGTTATTCCAACAAATCCTTGCTACATTCAAGATGAACCAAGAGTGTCTTCCGGTAAAATTGTGCAGCAACCTGCTATAGCTGTGACTGATGAAACCCAACAACAGTCAAATTCCACGACAAGTTGTACAAATACTGGAAAGCCATCACCTTCTGCCAAGCTTGTAGTAACGGAAGAGGTTGAATTTTTAAATGTTTTCTGCATTCATAAATTTCAGATTTACAAGTTTACCTATATTTGAAACTTTCCTTGGTTTTTGAATCTTAGCCCATTTTGGATGGAATGATTTTTAAATAGTAAACATTGAAAAAACAATATAATTGAAAAATCAAATTCTTAATCTTATAGGATTTGATTATTAATAAGGATTATTAATAGGAGGATTATTAATCAGAAGCAAGACATGAAACTGCATCCTGGAAGGACAGATCTCACAGCCGCGGTGATGGCTATCTGTCTAGGGGAAGGAAAATTCCGAAATATAACCATGGCCAAGCTCTGTAAGACGTGGTGAAGCCCTTGGCCTAGGAGAGGGAAACTCTGATTTCAAATTATCTGGTCCTCCAGGTTGGGGGTTGAGCGCGGTCTAGTAACCCAGCCTCTTAAAATGCCACTTGCAACGAACCTCACACAAAGAGAAGCCGGACTGACATCAAGAGGTCGACATAACGCGCGTCTAGAGGATGTTCGACTTGGATCATAGAATGTTTTATCGCTCTATCGACTTGGAGTCTTATAGTGCTCCTTAATCAACTAGACTCCCTCAGGGTTGATATTGCTGCTATCCAGGAAAAAAGATAACGGGATTATGAAAATGAGAAACCACACTATCTATTACAGCTGTGATGAGAGACATCACTTGCTCGGAACTGATTTGTAGTGAGTAAAAGAGATTAACCCTCGAATCTGCAACCTTCGTTGCGGGGAAGATTCTTTAATTATAGCCTAATGATTGTTCATGCTCCTACTGAACCCTCCGATGAGGATGAAAAGGATGCTTTTTTATAGTGCAGTGCAGCAGTGCATCGATCAATGCCCTAGAGTAGATAGCAAGATCGTGATAGGAGATTCCAATGCCCAGATAGGCAAAGAGGATATTTTTCGCCCAACTATTGGGATGCATATTCTATACGATAGTTCAAATGATAATGGCGAAGGAATTGTTGGCCTAGCAGCATCGCGATTGTGAGCAGTACTCTATTCCCTTACAAAAGGATACATCAGGCGACCTGGAAATCTAATGATGGAGTAACCGCCAACCAGATAGACCATGTTCTTATGGCTGCAAGGCATGTTTCTGGACTAAAAGATGTGAGAACTTATCGAGGGGCAAACGTTGACTCCGACCAACACTTAATTATAGCAAAAATTCGTGCAAGATTATCAGTGTCCCATTCCTATAGGAGTGCGCGCCAACTCAAATTAAACCTGCAGCGACTTAAGGATCCCAAGGTCTGGATACAACTTGCTGAGCATATGGACGAGACAGTGCGCCGAACACCTCACATTGAGAATATCGACCAGCAATGGGAGGTGAGCAGGATATTGTAAGAGAAATGGCTAGTGAGTTCTGGGACGAGGGGCTGTGAGTTGGTTTGATGATGAATGCCGGACAGCTACCAATGTAAAACGCTGCTGAGTATGATGGTGCAAAAGAGATATACTAGAAGGTATATTGAAGAATATAGGTCCAAAAGACGATTGGAGAAGCGCCTGCATCGGAGGAAAAAGAGAAGGTATGAGTCGGGTAAACTTGAAAACTTACTTCGGAATCAAAATGAGGTGAGGAATTTTTATCATCATGTGCACAATGCCCGGAAACCTTTAAACCCTATGTAACTGCCTGCAAAGACAGTGACGGATCATTGCTCAATAAGAAATGCAGGATATTGGAGCGGTGGCGTGATCATTTCGCACCCCAGGGAACGAGAATAACCCTGAAGCATCTCAGGAGATGATTCCGACGGAAGATTTGGACCCTCCGTATTTTGAGGAAATTCAAGAGGCCATAGACAGTTTGAAGAATAAGGTACCAGGATCTGATGGACAAGATGCAGAGCGTACAAATATGGGGGCCTAGAGGTAGTGAAAATATTGCACAATATCATTCTCCGAATCTGGGAGCATGAAAGATTACCAAGTGATTGGTACATAACCATCTTTTGCCCTACTCATAAAAAAGGAGACGTTCTAGAATGCAATAACTATCGAGGCATCTCCCTGTTGTCATGCGCAACGACTTGTCATGCGCAACGACTTGTCATGCAAGATCTTTTCCAAAATTCTATACTTAAAGCTTAGACCCTATGCGGAGAGAGAAATAGGGAGGTATCAAGCACGGTTCATGAGAGAGAAGGCAACGACGGATCAAATATTCTCTCTAAGAATTACGTTGGAAAGAACTTCGAATATAATATCCAGACCCATCACTCATTCGTTGATTTTGGAGTTGCATACGATAGTGTAATTAGGGAAGAATTGTACACCTTAATGCTGGATATAGGAATTCCCTCTATAGGCTTACCAAGGTGATAATGAGCTCTGTACGATGCCACATCTGCATCAAAGGCGATCTCTCAAATGATTTCTCCACTTTTAAAGGCCTAAGACAAGGAAACAGCCTAGCTTGCTTACTTTTTAACCTTGTCCTGGAGGGTGCTGTGAGGGAATCAGGTGTTCAAGTTGGTGAAACTGTCATTAACCGGACAGTGTAAATATTAGGCTACGCGGATGATATCATCGGGAGGAGCTTTGGTGCCATGAGTGAGGCTTCTCCAGACTGCAGGATGCGGCAGTGCGAATGGGACTGGCCGTGAATGAATCCAAGACCAAATAAAGTCACTAATCTTTAAATTGACCCACCGAACCAAGTTCAGGTGGATCGCTACACTTTCAAAAGTAAATCAAAATAGCTTTGACTATCTTGGCTCACTAATGACTAATGATAATGATCATGAATGCGGAAATCCAGCGAAGAATAATAGCCACCAATAATTGTTACATCGGTTTGTTTAGGCATCTGGAAAGTCACATTCAATCTCGCACCACCAGACATTGATCATCTGCATCCAAGACATTGATCAGACCTGTGCTTACCTTGAGATCTGAACGCTAGATGTTATCGAAAATCCAAGAATCCCAATACTCCAGATGGAAAGGAAACTATTAAGGTGGAGCAGTTTTTGATCCGGTAAACTCGTCTTAGCGCATAAGAACTAATGCGGAGGTGATGGATTTGTAAGGAAATTGTGACATCATCAGATTCATAGAGATCGGCAGACTGAGATAGGCGGGACATGTATCTAGGATGGGCGATAACTCCATACCAAGGAAGCCCCTAGAAGAGATTATTCACTCTACATGGCGTCGGCGACGTCGGAAATTGCGCTGGTTAGATTGTGTGGAGGCGGGTGCCAATCCCTGATAGGTGTACGAGCCTGGAGGGCGGCAGCTACAGACAGAGAGTTTGGCGGACTTTGCTACAGGAGGCCTGAAAGATGAAAAGGTTTTCTTTGGCCATAGCCAACAAATATTTGCAAGTTTAATTGTATTTTGATTTTTGTTGCCATAAAACCCACCCATCAAAAAATATAACCAATTATTGTTGTATCTTGTTGGCAGAGGAGTTGTGTGTTAGATCAGGTGCTGTTCACATCATGTTCTAATTTAGTTATTTTTTTAAGTGGTATCTAAGGGGTTTCTCTTACAATTTTTTGTATGATATAATATTTACTGCTTGTTTGTGAATTTGGAACAAATTTTATCGAGTGCTTTTCAAGATATCAACAAAAATAATAGTGTTATTAACTAGAGAGAAGTCAGTGTTTAAACTATAGTTGAGAATGAGGATAGTAAAACTGTAACTGTAGTGGTGTGCGACGAGGTAGGTATACTTCATATCTCAATCACTCAATCATAGTCCAATATTGTTTAAACATCGTTTATTTATCAACATACTACCCATCTGCTTTGCTCAAACATTTAATAAATTTTTTTGCATTATAGAAAAATCGTATTAGATATGTTTGTGGATTAGGATAAATTGAATTGAATTTCATCTAAACTAGAGAACTGGAGAAACTGAAGTCAAAGAACAAAAATATCACTCTTTAAAATATAACGTTTAAAGTCTTTAGAAGAAAAACTGGATAATATCGATTCACAATTTGGAAATGAAATAATATCACTAAAGGCAGAAGTGGAAGAATCAAAAGTAAATTGAAAGAAAGTACCTCTATAGAAGAGAAAAGGAGAAGAAAACGGAATATAATTATATATGGAGTTCAGCAAGATTTTTATATTACAGCTATGAACCAAGTGAGAAATATGTTCCAAATCAGTGACCCACAAATTAAGGAATATAATATGGATAATATTGTGTGTAAAATGCAAACTGTACAATACTAGTAATATTGAATTCAATTTGGTTACGTAATAATATATTGATGAATAAAAGAAAATTGCATGATATTAATGAGTTGAAAGTTGTTATTATAAAAAAAGATCTACCTCAGAATATATGATTAACTAGAAAAGAATTATTTCCCTTTTCTAAAATTCATGAAGACAGAGGTGAGAAAGTAATTTTCAAATATGATGAACTTCTAATTAATGGGCATTTCTATTCACTAGAAGAGATGCAATCCAAACAGCTCAAAATAAACAAGCGCTAACTTAGTGAGAAGAGATCTCCGCCGAAAGCCGTTAATGAGAAAATCAAACATACAGACAAAATAAGAAAGTTGGAAAAAAGAGTACCATCTAATAGTTTAGATGTAGTTTTCCATAGAAAAGATGAAGAGAATGTAGAAAAGAGGACAGACGGCCAAATATATCTTATCACTGCATTTTGGGAGATTAGCAAATACTGCCCGAACCTGTGAGAAATGGATCTGGCAATTCAGAATCGGCGAATGATAATAATCAAACAGACAGAATGATAAGAATAGGATAAGTACATATATATCAAATATCTATAGTTATAACTGAGGATCATTAGAAGGAGATAATAAATTATTAGAATTAATTGAGGAAATGGAAAATGTACAATGGGACTTAATAGGATTGTCGGAAGTAAGAAGAAATGGAGAGCAATGTATAGAACTAAATAATGGAATAAAATTTTATTATAATGGAACCAGCACTATAGGAGGTATCGGTTTCTTATAAATAACAATATTGCAAAGCAAATGACTTCTTTTAAAAGCCATAGTCATAGAACTCGAGAATATTATGGAAATATGGAGGACAAAAATGTGGAAGGGTAAAAATTATTCAAGTCTTTGCTCCTACGAGTGAAGCAGAAGAAGAAGAATATGAAAATTTGTGTAGTTGTTTACAAGCTGCTGTTGATGAGGATTCATGTAGATTTATTATAATTATGGGAGATTAGAACGCGAAATTAGAAAAAGCTAATGAGGAAGAAACAGTGCTAGGCAGGTTTGGCCTCGGTGAGAGGAACAGAAGTGTTAATAGATGGTTGAATTCGTAGATTCCAATGGAATGTTCATCATGAATACCTTCTTCAGGAAAAACATAAACAGAAAATGGACTTAGATTAGCCCTGAGGGTCGCATCAAAAATGGAATTGGTTTATAGTCTCAAATAGCAAAAGATACTGGATGTAGATACAGAAGAGAAGATAAATATAGGAAGCGATCATAGAGCAGTCAAGGCTATTGTTAAGTTGGAAGGGAGAAGAATATACATGCAAAAAGAAAAGAGATATGCAGTAAATAGAGCATACTTAGAGGCAAATAACTATGCACAGAAAGTAGAAGAAAATTTAAGTGTATAAGTAGTTAATAAGGAAAATTTTGATGAGATGAAAATACGATCAGTAAAAGCGATAGCGAAGAGCTCCAAAGGGATTTTAAGTAATTGCAGAAGCAAGAATAGGGAACTTCCGGAAGAAATAAGAAAATTGATGCGTAAGAGAAGAAGATTAAATAGACAAGGAAAAAATAAAGTGGAATTTGCTGAGGTTTCTAAAACCATACGAAAAATGATGAAATAATGGTCATAAAAAAGATATAGAGGAACTAAATGAGGCGATACAAAAAGGAAACAGTCTAAAGAAATGTAGAAGATCGCAATATGTAGGAAGAAGGATTATTACAGGTGTGAAAGATAAAAATGGCACGATTAAGAAAGATGAAGAAGAAAATTTTAAATATAATAGTTGAATTTTAAAAAAATATACAATCTCCAGAAAAGTTGGAAAATTTATTTATTTATTTATTTATTTATTTATTTGCTATACAGCTACATTGCTTTAAGCAAAGGAGATGGCCAAACAGTTTAATGTAAAAATTATTCTTAATAATAATAATAATAATAATAGTAATAAAATAATAATAATAATAATAATAATAGTAATAATAATATAATATAATTGTAATAATATAATAATAGTAGTAATAATAATAAAAATGATTCATACAATATAAGTATTGAACAGAACTTAAAAGTAATTCTTATAGATAATGAGAAAGTTACAAAAGTATTTTTTGGCTTAACAAAAGTAATTTTTAATAATTCATTAGAAATTAATAAGTTTACAAAAATTGTAAGAAGCAATATTTGTGCAAGGAAAAAAATAAAATAGTTGCTTGCAAGTAAAAAACCATAATTTACAACCATAATAATGTTAATCCATTTTGAATAATTTATAAAAAAAATAATTTAATTCCTTCTTTTTCTGTAAAAAGTAAATAAACTTTCTGGCTAAATAATAAAAAATATAAATATAAATAAAAAATAAACTACCAATACAAATAAAATAAAGTTGAAGTTGATTATTCTCCTAGCACAAAACTTCTAATCTTAACGGCTTGTTTACAGAAATTATATATGGAGCTTAGTTGTTCTTTAGTGTTTATTGTAAACAGTTGCTCATATTTATGCGAGTTTGACACAAGACCAAAAGGTAAATATTTTGATAGAAAAAAAGTTCTAATTGGCAACAAGGTTTTACATTCAAAAAGGAAATGAAATATTGAATCACAACTTAGGGTATTACAAATTAAACATATATTCTGACTGTCAAAAATGTAAGATTGGCCATTAATATACAATTTCGCCACCTTTACTCTACATAAACGTATTTGAGAGACAACTCTTAACTTTGCTATAGTACTGCCCAAATTTAGATGAAATTCAGTGCTTCCAAAACTAGAAACCAGCCTATAAAATTCGTTATACTTGGAATTTATTGCATACTCTACGTCATCGGATAGATATTTATTTATAAGTTTACTTATTACAATATTTTTTTCAGCTTTCAGAGTATTAGAGTTTTCAGTTAACAAAATGTGCAAGCAATCGATAGATGACATTACTTCCCTTATAAACGACAGCCAATCATTGGGTTTTTTTCCCTGAAGTGCCTTCCGTCTTGACAGAATATTATAGCATAATCGAGGGAGGCGTGATGAATTCATTTCTAGTATTTTGATTAAGAGATTATACATAGATTTGAACACTATTATTTTAAGAGGGGCTGCTCCAAATTCTAAGCGGACAAGTGAGTTGGGAGTACTTTTGGGCAAGTAATATAAGCTCTTTAAAGATTGAAGTTGCACTGTTTCCAACATGTCTACATAGTTGTAAGCCCACACTTCTGCACAGTACAACATTGTTGGTTTGAGAATAGTGTTTAGTAGTTTTTTCCTAATTTCATGATTCGTAGCTGCCGAGTTTCTCAAAATTGATCTGACTTTACTGAAGGCCAGCTTTCCGGCGGATAAAAAATGCTTTGCAGTCTGAAAGAATTTACCATTTGAAGTGAATAGGACGCCTAAATACTGAAACGAACTTACAAATTCAATTAATTTACCTTCATAAAACACGTCACGGAATTTCTTTTGTCTGGTATTTTTAGAAAAGTACATAAGTTTTGTTTTACTAGTATTCACACGTAAATAATTCTTGCTACAGTATTGTGCCAAAATAGATAACTTTTCGTTTACATCAACTATAGAGTTTGCAAATATAACTATGTCGTCCGCATAAGCCATTAAGATAATGTCAGTATTCTCGCCCAAATTAACAGATGTGGCCGCCTTTGATTTAAAAAATTGTAACATATCGGATGTATAGAGATTAAAAAGAAACGGCGACAAGGGCTCCCCTTGCAAAACTCCTGAAGTTACCCTAATATCATCCGTGCGTCCTGAGCTTGTTTTCACAGATATACTCGCATTATCATAGAAACATTTCAGTATATTAACTATCTTAAGGCCAGAACCTAATTTTAATAACTTAGTCCAAAGTAAATTGTGAGAGATCAGATCAAATGCTTTTGAAAAGTCCACAAAAATAGCAAAAAAAGGGGAATTTTTATTTATTTTAATATCAATTATGGACGAAAGAATAAAAATATTATCTTGGCAGCCCCTTCCTAGCCGAAATCCAGATTGGAGCTCAGGTAGTAATTGCAAGTTTTCCGCCCACGTAACCATTCTATAGGAAAGGATAGAGGTAAAAATTTTAGGGAGACTGTTCAATAACGCAATTCCCCGATAATTAGCCGGGTCAGTAAGACTGCCTTTTTTATGAATCATTTGCATATCAATAACTGACCATGACTTGGGAACCACTTCTTTCTCTAAAATGATATTAAACAAGTTTAATATATAGTGCTCCCAAGCCGGAGGTAGATTAGAATAAAATTCATATGGAATTAGATCCCTTCCGGGACTTTTATCAGTCTTACATTTGGACAGCGTAGTCTGAAGCTCGCTAAGGTCTATGTTCCTTTCCAAATCATAGTTAGTAAATTCAAAGCACTTGGGGTAAGCTAGTGGCGACTCGCAAACAGAGGCATAAAAAGTGCCAAAATATTCTGTCCAAACATCTGCAGTAATACTTAAGCTCTCTTAAAGTTGGAAAATAAGAAGCACTTCCAGAGTAACGGACAAATGATAGCTGAAGAAATATTACCATGGAAGTTGCAGCTGCAATTAAGAGTACAAAATCTAGCAAAGCCGGAGGAATTGACAATATTGTAAGTGAACAACTGATATTGGGAGGTGAAAAACTTCAAAAAGATCTGTGCCTGTTTAAAACCTGATAAAAGATCTGTGCCTGATAAAAAACTATTTAACGCCTGTTTGAAACAACAAAAAGCTCCAACTGCTTGGTTGAGGTATAGATTAATATTATTATTAAAAAAAAGGTGGCGAATACGATATAAGAAATTATACGCCAATTAACCCACTCTCAGTGATTTATAAAGTATTTATATCAATTATTACAAGAAGAATGAAAGATCAACTTGATTTGAATTCTCCAGTAGACTAGGTTGGATTTAAGAAGAACTTTCCTACAATTGATGCCATATTTGTTATCCAGCAGATGATAATGAAAGCACTAGAATACCAGTTTCCTCTCTTCCTTCTTTTTGTAGACTTTGAAAAGGCCTTCGACAGTGTATATCTTGATGCTATAATAGTAGGTACATTGAGGGATAACATGATCCAGGAAGCTTATATAAACCTATTTGAGTATATCTATGAGAATGCACAAATGAAGATAACACTGGGAAGTAAGTCAAAATATGTACAATTAAGAAGGGGTCTCAGGAGGGAGATATGCCAAACTGTTTGGTTGTGTGCTAGAGCAAGCATTTAAAAATTGTTGCTGGGAGATCACCGCGTTAACATCTACGGAGAGCAACTAAATGTAATGAAATTTGCTATTGATATTGTTCTTATTGAGAAATCTCAGGACGAAATAGTAAATATGATGAGTGATTTGACGATGGAGGCGGGTAAAATAGGACTAAAAATAAATCCTCAGAAAACTAAGATAATGAAGATAAATAATGATGAGGAAGTGAAAATTGAACTAATAGGGAAAAAGATAGAAGAAATAAAAGCGTTTAATTATCTAGGCTAAATGATAGATCCAGGAGAAGGAATAAATAAAGAAATAAGTAACGAATAGGGATAGGATGAAGAGCCTATAATAAATATAGAAAACTCTTTAGGTCGAACATAGAGATAGAAAGCAAGATAAAATTATGGAACTCTATGGTGAGGCCTATACTAATTTATGCTTCTGAAACCTGGCCAATAACACAGTACAAGTTAGAAAAGCTAAGAAGGACGGTAAGAAGAATGGAGAGAAGTAAGTTGAAGATAAGCATGAAAGATAAAAAAGTAATGCATGGATAAGGAAGAGAACAGGCATGTAAGATATAGGAAGGGTAATAGCAAAGAAGAAATGGAAATGGGCCAGCCTTAGTAAGAAGTGCGGATCAGAGGTGGACTAAAAATGTGTTAGACTAGAGACCTATGGAAATGAGAAGGAAAAGAGGTGGACCAAGAACCAAATGGGACCAAGAAATGAAGAAGGTATATGGAGGTGAGACTTGGAGAAGAGTGACTCTAGATCGGACTGAGTGGAAGAGGCTGATGTTTGTATTGAAGCCTGGTTGTCAAAAGAATAGGACCCTATTAATTGGAAATTATATTTTTTGTTTTTGTTTTACATTTAATTTGATTTATTTACTTTTCATTTTTCCTTAAAAGATTAATTTTATTTGATGAAGAAGAATTAATATTTTGTTTCCAATTAAACACAACTCAATCGCCACAGGGTGGTCACAGCAAGGCTGAGTTAAATATTAGTTATATGTGTCATCTTTTGGTATTTATATTATGTTATTCATTTGCAGTAACTGATATTTAATAAAACGGCTTATTTATTTATTGTTCGCAGACATTCCACAAACCTTCAGTGAACCTTATTTCGAACTCATCAAGTACTAACAACGTTCAGTCTGATTCGAACTCAACTCAGGTTATTCCTACAAGCCCTTGCTACATTCAAGATGAACCAGAAGTGTCTTCCGGTAAAATTGTGCAGCAACCTGCTACAGCTGTGACTGATCAAACCCAACAAAAGTCAAATTCCACGACAAGTTGTACTAATACTGGAGAGCCATCACCTTCTGCCAAGCTTGAAGTAACGGAAAAGGTTGAATTTTTAAATGCATTCTGCATTCATAAATTTCAGATTCACAAGTTTACATATATTTGAAACTTTCTTTGATTTTTGAATCTTAGCCCATTTTGGATGGGATGATTGTTAAATAGTAAACATTGAGAAAACAATATAATTGAAACCAAATTCTTAATCTTATAGGATATGATTATTAATAAGGAATCAGAAGTTGTACCGGATGAAATAATTCAGTCTAAACCTGCAAATATAGTATCGAAAGAAATAATACAAATAGTTTCGCCAACTATTAATGAGGAAATTGTAATGAAAAGAGATTATACTGCTCCTGTAAAACTCAAACAAATCAAAAAGGGAATAAAAAGATTAAATAATCTTTTGAATAAAAGTGAAATAAGAGAAGTGAAAAAAATACGAAGGGTCTCATTTAAAACAAAAACCTTAACTTCAGAACTTTCCAATTTTGAAGAAAATATCAGCAGAGGTAATCATTTTTTGTTTATTTACAAATTTTCTGAATTAGCTCAGTTATTTACTTATATCATTTAAAAAAAATAGTTTCTTTTTATTTCTCCTTAATTCTGAGAAGAAAAGAAGAAAATTACTTTTATTTGTCCGGCAGCTTATTTCTGCCTTACAAAATTAAATACATAAATCATAATAAAATATGTACATTATTAATAAATAGTAATTATATGATAAGTTACGGATTTGTCGTCTGTTGCAGGATGTCTTGTGGTAGTCTAGGTTTCAGTCGTCGTCGGACTGTCTTCTGTCCGAGACTGTAGTCTGTTCCAGCTCTGTAGTTAGTAGGTTTTCTAAAAATCTATTTCTGTCTTGTCTATGAAGTTGCCATGTTGAGCTCCCTGTAGATTTGCTCGTTCCGTAAGAATCACGGGCTCCCAAGGCATTGCGTAGGACTTTATTTTGAAAGATTTGTAACTTGTACATTGCAGTCTTAGAAGCCCCTACCCAGACGGGGCAGGCGTAACTCAGTATAAGTCTCAGTATAGAGGTATACATACACTAGTCTGCAACATTGCGGTTTGAGTGGCCTCCGTTTGTTAATCAGTGGATAGAGCTGAAGGGTTTGATAGGTCTGTCCTTATTTTAATGCTATCTGCGGAGTCCAAGATGTCTTGTGTCGAGCTGTAGGCCAAGTTATTCAGTGCTTCATCTGCTTTCTTCCACTGTACGTCACTGTTGTTAATTTTCAGTGTTTTTGCTGGTTGCATTTGTCCAAGAGAGAAAATTCTTTGTCTTTTGTACGTTGATGTCTAACTTCCATTTGTGGAACCAATTCGTGGTCTGGTCTAGTGAAATTTGTAAGTTATCTATGGAGTCACTAAGGGTAGAGTCTTGAAGGGAGGAGGGTTTAGTCTGCGAAAATAGCCAGACCAGAAGAATTGCATGTTTCTTCCTAGGAGCCTTTACCCCTCACTGTCCGCTGATGAACAGTGTTGACAGTAACGAGAGAACACTGTCCGGAGGCCGGCAGTGCACTGAGAAGGCTTCGGGCGCCAATGACCATAAATGTTGACGCGCCTTAAATTTTTTAAAAAAAAGTCTGTTTCTGTTCAAATCCGTTCACTATTTGTCCTATTATTCTTGTATTTGCTAAGTCGTTGAGTATGATTTTCGGAAGCCAAACTAGTGAAGAGTTAGTGTTTTGTTAGGTGAGTCTGTAATCGCGTCAGTATTAGCTTTTCAAAGAGTCTTAAAAGTGCGTTAAGAAGGCTATTGGTCAGTAGCTAGAAGAAGCGTGTTTTGGTTTTCCAGCTTTGTTGGAAACTATTGCCACTGTGTTTTTCCAGCACTTGGATAAGTTTTTCCAGCAGTTGTATAGGTTTGTGAAGTACACTATTCCTTTGTCAGTCAGGTTTTTAATAACTGTTAGTTTCCTAACTAAGAAATTAAATCGTATTCTGCTGTTCGTTTACGCACTGGTAGATTGTTTCTACAAGCTGCGCGATGTCTAAGTTAATATGTTCTTTTGTCGACAAATACTGTTCAATTTTTATATTGTTGTCCAGTTCATTTCTAAAAGTAACCTGCGATTAACTTGGGGGAGGAAGCTCAGCGCAGAAGTTTTTTTGCAGGGTAGCTAAAACGGGGAGATAATCTAAGTCGAGGTCCATTAAAACAGTCTGGTGCAATGGAGTGTTTAAGTTTCGTGTAAGGCTAATGTCTAGAATGTCCGGAAAGTAATTTCTTTGGGCAGGAAAGGTCGGTTCGTCAGTGCATTTACTACGATCGCGAGGTCACTTGTAAAGTCCAGTAGTCTGCGTCCGTGAGCATTGGTAGTTCTACATTCTCAAATCTTGTGTTTGTTCTTGAGGTCTCCAAGCAGCATTGTAGAATTTGTTGAAAATATGTCCTGAAAGTCTTCTTGCTTGAGATAAAACATTTGTTTGAGATAGGCGCACAGGAGGTGAAGCGGTGTTTGTGCAGAATAGAGACAAAAACCGACACATTCAAGAGTTTGCAGTCTAAATGGAGGTAGTTCGTTGTTTGAGAGTGCGCTTGATGATAACAGCAACGCTGCCTGACGCATGATCCATAGGTCGGTCTACTCTGTAAACTTTATATCCTGAGATTTTAAGTTTGTCGTGGGTAGTTAAATGTGTTTCATTCATGCAGGCATCAATCTGGATCTCCTCAAGAATTCGCTGAAGGCAGAGGTCTTGGCCTGGCCTCATTCTGGAGTGTTATCGAATGGAGTTATATCTTTAGTTCCTTGTTGTTCCATGTATTCATGTCTGGGAAGTCGTAATTTGCTTTTTAGTTGTGGGTCGTGCGGGCATTACCTATAACTGGCTGGATGGTCTTCTCCACAGTTCACGCACTTTGGTATTTTCAAGATTTTGTGCGGGCATTTTGAAAAATAGTGGGCACTTGCATATTTGACACAATTAGGGACTAAGCAGCAGAAGTTTTTTGTATGCCCAAATCTCTGACGGTTGGTGCATTGCGGTATTTGCCGAGACTTGTTCTTGGTTCGACTGTCATTACTGCGTAGAAAGCCTTTTTAAACAAATTGTTTTTGCAACGGAGCTATTCTCTATTTCCACAGCAAAAAGGGGGCATCGGCTGTTTGTCTCTATTGTAAAGGCGGATGACTTTTAGTACCATGTAGCGTTAGCGAGTTCCTGGATAATTTCTTGCTCGGTTATTGAGTAAAGCATTCCTCGTAATATGGGATAGTCGCTTGGTAGAATCTCCAGGGTTTAAAAAAGTGAAAAATTTGAGTTTAGTACACCAACGGTGTTGTTGGTTGTTATGTGTTCAGGTTTCGTAATTATTTTCACCGGGTTTTCTCTTTATTTCTATTTGGCTGTTATCTATTATCATTTTGGCTTGTGTCGCTAAACTATTGTGTACTTACTGTTTACATCCTGAAGGTCTGGTGTGCATGTATGTGGTGCTGATGTTTGTTCGTTGGCGTCGTCCACCTAGGAACTTGAACCGCCAAATGTTTTCATACAGTTGACCGTCTCTTTCTTCCTTTGGTTGTTTTATCTTGATTTTTGGTTTAAAAACCGGACTTTTTAATGTGAATATTTTGCTTTTTAAAATTGTTTATGTATTCCACTCTTTAATGCGCCAGAGTTGATGAATTTGAATCTTAATGGTGATTAAAAAAATGTTGAAAACATTTTTTATTTTATTCTTATCACCTCTTTTAGGGGAAAATAGATTTGTTAAAAGTTCTTGTTTTTTTTTTTGTTTCTTTTTTAAATATGGACCGAGAGTCAAAGATTCTGCATTCATTAATTCCTGACATTAGGTCAGTTCTTCTCTGGATAAATTTTCTTTATCTCAGATATCTCAGACCTTATTAAGAATTTTTAGTCTCCAAAATATTGGTCCAAATCTTCCATTCAAAGAAGATTGGGGAGGTGGCTCATATTTTTTCTTTTACTTCTTTTGGGTATCATCAAGGACCAAAAAAAATTGACCATTTTGCTAAATGGATGTTTCAGTTTCTTGCGATATTCTAAAAAAAAAAGAAAATCAATGATTTTCTTTAAACTCTTTAGGGACAATATATATATATATATATATTTTCTGAGAAAACTGATCTTCCTATTTCACTCCCAGAAGAGTGATCAGCATGTGATGACGTAAATCGATTGACCGTCTCTTTTTTTTTTCAGTTTATCGCGAGTTTTCCGATAACCACAGCAACAGGGTTCTTAAAACTTGGTTTACTACGTCACATGTATAGCCTATCACTTTTGTTTGATTTTTTCGAGTAGTTAATTTTAAGAAAGCACTGAGGGAGAAGATACATTTCACTTCTCCATAAGTTGTCATTATTGCACACCTGTTATAACAAAATTGAAGATAACTAAACATTTTGTAAGATTGTCAGGGAAATTTCCAATTTAAACTAAGATTAATAGAAAATTTTGTGCGTTTCACATATTTTTTTTTTTTACATCGAATCCTATGGCAAGCTCGAGTCTAAGGGCGGCTGTTAACGTGGGAGCTAAGGGGCTGCCTCACTATCTATCTTTTAATGGTTTTGCAATTACAGATACTATGTACACGAGTGTTTATAGATGCTGACACGTGGGAAAGCCACAATAAATTTTCCCAGATCTCAAAAGAATAAGCTAAGCAAATTCTCGCTCCAAAAATGTCATTTTTTTTGGTCATATTATGCATACAAATTGCAAAGTCCTTTTGCCTCAAGTTATGAAAGTCTGGCTTTTTGTTTTTAATTTATTTTTCAAAACTACGAAATAATACTTTTATTAGCACTTTATAATTATTAATACTACTACTACTACTACTAATAATAATAATAATAATAATAGTATTAAAATTATAATTTTACTTAATTATTTTCTAGGTAACTCTACACTATCTCTACCTCAGACTATAATTGCTGAAGATGGCCAATCTGAGAATATTAAATCTCCAGAACAAGATCCTCCCAGTCTACTACCAGATAATCAGTCACAAGAGGATGCAGAAGAAAATTCATCGCAAGGTACCCAACTATTAATTTTAAAAAATATTCTAAAAGAATAAAGAATGGGAGAAAAACCTGTCAAGAACTTTTTTTCTTTTTTTTTTTAAATAGAAATAGATGCTCAGTCAATTGCACTTCCAGGCAAAGCAACATTCTCGGAGTTTAATGCAAGTTTTGATTCAGCAAATTATAACATAGGAGAAGATAATAATAATCAACAGGTGATTGTTGATTAAATTAGATATTAATATAATTTTTCGTGAATTGTATAGGAATTGATTAACTATTCATACTACTAACTGTAAAATTTCTTATTTTGCTTTAGGGATCTTGCACTCCTCAAATAAGTAGTTATTTTTCAAGTCCTGCCTTTGGTGGACAAGAAAGACCTTCGCAACCGTTTGATCAGACACCAAATAATTCTAGTAAACTTTACTTTAATTAAATCAATTTAATAGTTTTATATGAAGTAGAAGTGCCTTATGTTCGATCATACATCCTGTAAACATTCTTTAAATCTTGTTTTGTTTACTGCGATAGGAGCCGACACTATTAACTCTATCTTTAACCTCCCGATGAATATGGCAAATGCTCCTATAAGTTTGTCACCACCTTTTTCAAAAACCCACACTTCTGAAGGTAATATTTATTATAATAGACATTTTACTTACAAAATGAAAATAAATCTTGTAAAATTTGCTATAAGATTTAATTATTTCTATTTTCTTATTTCAGGTAATAAAACTTTAGAAAGTTTCTTCGGTTGTTCATCTGGTGGTGAAAAGAAATCAAAAAATTTTTTTGAACTATTTTGATGTGAACATGTTTAAGTTATACATTTAGAGTTGAAAGCCCTTTTTAATACTGTAACAATATTAAGACTAGGTATATAAGAGCGTTGCAGCGAAATACTTTATTCAGACAAGATATTTCTTCACAAGACTGTTACTCTAAAGGAAATTTACTTGAGATTTAACATTTCTTTTTATTTCACTTAATTGTGATTATTAGAAATTAAAAAAAAAACACTATACATAGAAGTTGGGTTCAAGGTGTTATTAACGATTTTATGACTCTAAACTTATTTCTTCACTAAGTAGAAAACAAAAGTTCAAGTTAAAAAAAAATTATTTATTTCTGTGTCAGAATTCGTAATGTGCATTACAGAGGACGTTAAAAGAGCGCTTGTATATGCCAGTCTGAATATAAAATATATATAAATAGCCTTTAGATCAAGTAAGCCGGTAACGATAAATGTTATTTTTACCATTACTTCTAAACTATTTGTATGCAAGTTTGCATTCATTCAAAAATATATATATATACACTAAATACATGTTGATCTAAATAAATTTTTAAAAACTACTAATCCATTATTGAAAATTTACTTCATTGATTCTTTATTAGCTTATTACTGAAAAAAATTTTGTTGAGGATACTAATAAAGGAAAGCAGATATCCTGTACTCCAGATATAAGGGGCATAAAAATGTTCACCTTCAAAGTTGTTATTTTTTAAATATCCGGTATATATATATGTAGTTTCTATTTGACTTTTAAGTAAAATCATTGGAATCATTTTCGATAGAAAATTGGTAACAATTGTTCCTCCGGTTTTGACGGATTTAGACTATAACATTGGTGTCGGATCCGTTTTGATATTTAAATGTAATACAACTTTGAACTTCTAACCATTTTTCGTTAAGAACTCAATTCCGAAAAATAGACTGATAGCGATACTTCGATTAACAGCTAACTATAAGAAAGAGTACAACATAAAAAAATGGAATTGTTAAAACCAACTTCTTGGTTGCACTGGTAGAAAATGAACTGAGATGATTTTTCACCAGATGTGAAAAACTCACATGTTGGAAGGGCGTGCGTGGCATCGCTCCAAAGTCTGGAGCTTTTTTATTTAGAAGAGAATACTTAATTTCAAAAAACTGGAAAATTACAGTGACAATAAAATCTTAAAATTAATCAAGTTTCCAAATATGGCCATAAGATTAAAGCACTTATTGAGGAATGAAAAACAAAGAATTTTATATAAAAGCCCTGGGGAGCTCCTAAGACAGCAGTCTGAACTCCTTTAAAGGAAGTTAAAATTTGAAATAATCTTTTTAAAAAGGCAGGAGGTAAAGACATACTGGCAATATTTGTAAACATTTAAAACTGGTGATATAACCTAGATCGAATTCTCGGTAATTGTTGGCACTGCTCGCAAGGGGTATCTGTTTCATGCAGTTACTTGGGAAGTAGCGACACCACGGGTTGCCATATCTCAGTACTCCATGCACATCGTCAGAACAGTACACAATACACTTCAACTACTTGCAATCTATACTTTACAGACAAGGACAAACGCAGTACACAAACTCGGAAGGAAGGGATCAGCTCAGTGGTAGCGCGCTGGACTAGCAACGCGGAGGTACCGGGTTCGAATTCAGCATGCTACCCTTAGATTTTCTCTTCCTAGGAGCCTCTACAACTCACTGTCTGATGATGGGCAATGTTGTTTGTAGCTAGAGAACACTGCTTGGAGGCCGGCAGTGCACTGAGAAAGCTCCGGAGGGCACAGTAGATCTTCATGTCCCAGTGCAATAATCCCCTACAACAATCTAATTGTTGGCATCTTGTGGTAATATTTGAGCTATAAAAGGTCTTAATTTCGCTAGGTTCTTGAGAGGTACCTAGCGGCAACTATCTATACTAAATGTTTTATTTTGCTGGTTTTAAATACCGATTTATACGGAAATCCCGGTAAGTGTTGGCTGGCATCTGGTGAAAATGTTGGTAACGATAGAATTTAGACAATCTATATTGTCTTTATGGTTCTATAATAATTAATAATATGTTGTAAATTGGATGTTGAGGTTCTTTTTAAAAAAGAGTTCTTTTGTATGACCGAACCTCAACATCCAATTTACAACACTGAATATAGCGGTCGTAACGAACATCAAAAACATGTTCGTAATATGTTCAATTTCTAATATATGCTGTACGCTTTGGTCAATGGTAAAAAAGTTTCCATTAAAATTGTAATATTGACATTTCTAATAACAATTTATTGTTATTAGTTATAAACTAGCGAGGAAAGTAATTGGAATAATAAGCGATAATACATGAACCGAGAAGTTCGACCTTTCTTATTGGCTGTTCGCAAAGTGAGTTGGTAGGTAAGTGAGAAAGTGTAATAATTCGAATTTTATATCTGGATTTAAATCACCCAACTTATACAAATCAGAGGAAAGAATTATTGTAAACCCCAAAAGACTGCATCTCGAGCATAAAAAACAAAAAAAAAAAAACAAACAGAAGAGTCCGAGTCAAAAATTTGATTTCAGAATCTTATTATAATCTACTTTCTAATAAATTAAAATTTATAGACGCATTACATAATTCCAGCCTGGACATGTAATTACGATATAGGGAAACTGAATTGCAATATTTTAAACTTTATTTGAAACATTAGTCTATTGCAGTATATATTTGTTTAGAACGCTTATTTATTTAACATTTTATCAGTTTTTACATTCTTTTATTTTTATTCTAATTTTGTAATGTAGTGTCTAAAATTAAAGAAACATTTACACATACTATACCTTTTACCTTCATTTATACATTTGTGTATTGTCAGTTTGTAGTTAAGCTGTGAACCTAAGCATTTAAAAATGTCCATTTCTTTTGGACATATTTTTTTTCTTCTGCAGTAACTGTAAGCTAAAAGTATTTCATTATTTTCATTCCGTTATTCATTTCTAATTAGATTTAAAAATGTGGTTAAAGTAAGAAAATTAAAAAAATAGAACATTCAAACGAGAGTTTAATAAAAGTTATTTAAGATAAAGCTATTTAGGATCTTCCATGTGAAGTAAATAATCGTGTAAATTGTTTTTTATTACATGTATTTTGCGAAGAAAATCCATTGGGTAAAATCAGTGGTATTCCGCATAATATCTCTCACAATATATGTAGGTTCTTATATACTACATTTTAAATCAAATTTTATTAAAACAAATTCTCAAAATCAATAGAAAGTGAGATATTGTGTAACTAAATTAGACTATAATGTACTACTTATCTGTTAATCTCCATTCTCAGGAACCAGGAGCCGCTACCACAGGAGGTTCCTATTAAAATTAAAGCTGAGAGAAATCTGTAGAAAGTGTTGTCAAATTAAAATTCCGATGAATTTAATTTAAGATGATTAATGTCTTCTACAAAAAAAAATTTCAAATATTAATATTTCTTTTTTTTTTTGTCAACCTTTTTTTTTCACCATCAATTTTTTTTTATTTTCATTTTCTATAATCTAAAAAAGTGAAATTTATGTCATTTTTAAGATATTTACAAGTACATATATATTTATTTATTTTTGTTCTAAAAAGTTCACATTATTAATGTACAACATATAATACAACAATCATCATTTATTTATTGACAAATTATAAAAAAAAAAAAAAACAACTTTTTTTCAGATCTGTATTGGAAATAAACAATCTCAATATTATACTATCACCACCACCGTAATTCTTGGACACGCCCATACCACCAACAAATCACTAAAACACACGGTCTAAAAAAAAGAAAACAACCAATTATCTAACGTGCGTATGTGTGTATAAACTCTAACCAAAAAGATGTGCCCAATTCACCAAGAGGGAGTAACAGATTTATTATATATACAAAGAGATGTCTCACTTACAATAATCTTAATCAGTGAATCTTCAAGTATAAAAAGGCAGGCTCTCCGCGTTTACTAACTAACTAACAAGTTTCAACTTGGAATAATAGAGATTTAGCAATTGAGAGAACGTCAACGACATCTTTTCTTGATGAATTAATTCGTTGTGTGTTTTATATTGTTATCTATATGATTTGTTCTTGAAGAATCAATTAATATTTATTTGTAATATAGACTCTTTTTTATATACAAAAATTCTGGCTTCGTAATGGTATTGGCAAGAGCCTGTTGCTTAGGGCGTAGTGGTTGGATAGAGTATGTGCGTGTCGCAGTACTGTGGCGATGGTGATATAACTGTGTCCAAACTGTTTATTCCCTCCGTAATTCCAATTAACAGAAACAATTTCGTTTTACTCTTTTTTGTTTAAATCAAGCTTTCTTTCTTTTTTTTTTGACAAACTTTCTTGATAACTATTATTTTTCTTGTAATATATTTGCTTAGAAAAGTATCACTTAAAAAAAAAATTCCAGGTAGCTAATCTTTGGGTTGACCCAAATTTCTTGACCCTTGACAATTTAAAGAACTATAACCGACTTTGTGCGAAAGAATACGAAAATCAACGTTCTTAATAATGCGTTCATTAGCATGCCCAAACTTCAAATAAATGAGCAAATCACAAGGCCAATGCGCGGCAAGATTGCCAGTAGAAGAAAATTTTCGGTATGTAAAAACGACGGACAGTACTAATTGTAAGAAAAATAAAGTTTGTGGAGTTTTTAGGTGGGGGAATGTTCGAGGTTATTGTGGTTCGATTGATTGAAAAGATAGTAGTGAGCTCTGGTGACAAAAGTTTGAACAATTTCGTAGGGGGAATTCGACTGCATCCCCGACTTTACAACTAGTTAATACTCAATTTTGGTATTCAGGAAATTCGGGTCCGACCACTTAACACTGAAATCAATCAACCTGAGTTTTTTTATGTCATAATTTAAAAACAAAAAACTCCAAATATTGTCAGAATTTTTAAATATTTTCTTAAACATGCCATTTTAGCATCAGTTGTTCTTTTAATTCATTTACAAAATTTAAACAAAAAATAAAACATTCTAAAACATTGAACGTACATACATACATAAGATTATTATTATTATTATTATTATTAATTATACCTGATTAAAAATACTGTACAGTTATTTGTAAAAAATTGATTTATATTTTTTGATTGAATTTCTATATTACTTGGGAGGGCGGCGGGGAACTAGGAAAATTTTAAAACCGCAAATAAAAATTTCACTGATATCAGAAATATTTTTTGTCTCTTTGTTTGTTTTATAAATGGAGGAGACTAGATTTAGTTACTTTTTATTTTATTATAGTTTTACTTTTTATCATAAAAACTGTTTATAATAATAATGTTTTATTATATTTATTTGCATAAATAATCTTACAAACCAAATACTTCTCCATCTTCTTTTGGGCTTTTAAATGAAGCATTTAACTGAAGAAATACCCAAAATATTTGCATGATAAATCAGAATATTCATTTCATTATTATACATATATACTAGTAAACAATTAACTATCAAATAGCAATGTCCATATGTTAATAATAAAGAAAACTAAGTTATATTTACAATAATAGCAAAAAAACTTGAATAAATAAGTAAGATATATACTGAGTTCCCATAATCTTCTAATTTTAATTGGTATTTAAAAGAAACAGATTACACAGTCATTCGCTTTTCCTGTACATAATTTCCCCTCATTTTGCCGACATTTTATTTATTTATTTATTTTTGATTATTCTGAAATTTTCTCCCTTGGTAGGGGTTTCCTTTAACTTTGCGGGAGCCCATCATCATTCACGATATATCTCCTTTGGTGGGGGGGGGAGGCAGTGGGGAATCTAGGGCAAACGGGGAAGGTGGGATTATGTTTAATTTGGCATTTTTGATGATGTATTACCTGAAAAAAAGAATAAAAATATATAGAGATAGTGTTCTTTCTTTCATGAAGGGAGTACAGATTATTAAGGGTTCTAAAAGATTCTATTATCATTATAACACGAGCCATCAAGGCCATCAAGAAACTCGTTTCTACTTTTCTCGAAAAGCATTGTTAATTTTTAACATATTTCGTTGGGTATCGACATAAGCCCCATCAAAAAATTTAATTATAATGTTTGTTAGATGAAATCGGACAGAAACACTTTGATATATTTTAATATTTAGGTAACCACAAGTGTAATAAAGAAAACAGAAACGGAAGAAATTTGTAATATCACGAGTGCTTAAAATTTAATTTTTTGAAGCTGTTGTGTGTTCATGGGGCCACAAGGAGTAAGGGAAAGCAATATTTATATGCTGTAGCCGTCCGCGAATAAATGAACAGATATTTAAAAAAAGAGTAACAGTATGTAAGTAAAACAGAATATATACAATTAATCACATCTACTATGAAGGACCTAGAAGATCTATTGTGGCCCTCTTGAGTCCATATAGAGAATGTAAACATGCATAAGTGTGAATAATGGGTGGGTGGGTAGATGATGAGATACTTTGCCTATAGATTCGCTAATCCAAGTACACCTACTATATATATAGTACTGAATGTTGAGGATTGTCAGTACAGGTAATGTTAGTTCAATGTTGTTAGAGCCATCAAGTTCCCTGAAGAAGTGGCTGGTTCACTTTCTCTTATTAGTATCGAAAGGAGTAAAATAGACAAAGATATGTGTATGAACAACATCCAACCAAGCTATGCAATGGTAGGTAGACTCTGTAATGTACTAAAAGCAGGGTTATCTTGTATAACAAGTGGCTGCTCCACTTGCCGAATGTGGATACACGAGCGGTTTGTGAAAGCTTGTCTTTGAAGGAATTTTGAAGGCAAAGCTGGATATTTTCTGATTTTCAAAATATCGAAGATTCTATGAGAAGTCATGTTGTGTCAGAAGAATGAAAAATGAAGATAAATTGGAAAGTTTTTGCATGCATAAATATGAAATACATGCTGAACACCATGACGGCCAGAGATACGCGCTGGAAATTATGGCCAATAAAAACTCGGAAGATAATACTGTTTTGCTTGAGAAATGAGAAAACAAGCGCTGATCTCAAATTCACCATCACTGATCTGAGATCATGGTAGAGAGAAGGGATTAGCTCAGTGGTAACGCGTTGCACTAACAACGCGAAGACCCTGGGTTTGAGTCCAGCAGATTTTCTTTTCCTAGGAGTCTCTACAACTCACTGCCTGGTGAGTGGCAGTGCAGTGAGAAGGCTCCAATGGGCATAATAGATTTTTCAAGTTGCATTGCAATATCCCCTATAAAAATCGGTAGAATTGACTCGATGATTCCCACTTCCATTTAGATCAAAGTAGTTTATACACTAACCTGACGTTGTTATCTATACATGTCCTTAACGATGGAAAAGTAGCGGCCAAATCTATTCTCTTGTTGCCGATCATGAGCCCTCTCAGACAGCCGGTATAAGGTGTTGAATACATTTCTGGTAGATTTACAGCACCAGCAGGACTGCCTCCTACACAAATCATGGACAAGATCACTTAACAGGTTTTTTCATTAAAAATACCTGAGAATGAAATCCGGTAAGCAAATACCTATCCAAAATCTTCTATAACCGGCCACATTACGCCTTACAGACATGGTAATAGCTTCTTCACCATCCACTTGAAGCGAGAGACCACGTCTCCTTCTGGCCGCTGTGATGTGGTGCCATCTTCCATCGTCCAGACGTACCTATAAAATTAGGTCAGTACAATCTATTTATAATTTTAAAATTAATTAATCTGCTAGACAAACCGTCTTCTTTTACTTTTCATTGAATAAAAGAATATTATACATATATTCATTAAATTAAAATGATTAGCAATAAAAACCATATTCAAGAGTGAAATCATTTTAAGAGTGAATCTTAAGTACAAAACAATAATTTTGTTATTTCTTCTAGAATTTTTGCACCATTAACGTCTTTTTAGGTACCATATCATTCCAAAGATCACTAGCGCAAAATCTACATTTTTTTTGTCTGTCTGTCCAAAAATACTAGAAAAAAAAATTAAGATTGTTTTGATAGGTTTTTTTTTTAGATTGAAAACAGTTTCCCTTACAAAAACTTTTGTTTTATGGCCTAAAATCCATGTTACATATTTAGAAAAATGTTGGCCCTAGCCAACTAATTTTTTGCTTGTCTGATTACCAACGGCCAAACATAGCTATTGTTTATACTGGTATTTAGGTTTCCGCAGCCATTCTCATGAATGGTGGAGACCGCGTGAGTGGTTTGCTATAAATCGACGTTTCCAACAGATTGCAATAAGCTTCTCTCCAGGGTACAGCATTCAATGTGGTGACATGACCCTGAAAAGCTCATTGCAAACGTCGATTTATAGCAAACCATTCACGCGGTCTCAGCCCGGAAACTTAAAGTGTTTATCAGAGATATTTTCAGTGATAGTCTGCTTCTTTTTGTGGTCATCGACTGGAATCGAGCGTTCGCCCATTATCAGGATGCGTTTGTCAAACAGTTGATAACATAAACTTGCACAGAGCAAATTCAGTTTATACACTGACTGGTCTTTAGAAGTTTTTGTTAAATGCGTAACTAGGTCAAGAGGGGGAGAGGGATGGTACCTGAGTGGGAAAACACATGTTTGGTTCTTTAAAGGGCACATTTTTCTCTAAACATGGAATCATCCAACACGTGGGGATCTATATCTTAACTACGTTGTATTGAGGGAGATTCGCTTTACATCTCTTTATTATCCATACTGTCTTACTATTATATTTATTTATTTATAACAATAATTTACCTATAACAATAAATGTTAAAGCGCATCTCCCTCAGTACAACGTAGTTTAAGATATAGATCCCCACGTGTTGGATGTTTGCATGTTTAGAGAAAATTGTGCCCTTTAAACACCCAAACATGTGTTTTATTCCCACTCAGGTACCATCCCTCTCCCCCTGAGTTAGGCATTTAACAAAATCTTCTAAAGACCAGTCAGTGTATAAACTGAATTTGTTCTGTGCAAGTCTGTGTTATCACACTGTTTGACAAAGCATCCTGATGACGGGCGAACGCCCGAAACCGGTCGATGACCACAAAAAGAAGCGGCTATCACGCAAAATATCTCTGATGCTTTCCAGCTCTGCGGAACCAACCACAACAATTAAGTGTTTATATTTATATATAAGGCAAGTGAAAGGAAAATTCTATACACGTTTGGGTATAGGAAGAAATTTATAGTGCAAAATAGATTAAATGTTCTATTTCAATCAATTGCTAAAAATAAACAATAACTCACAGACTAGTTGGAATGAATGCTCCAATTTGTGTTCGTTTATCGGACTGTTAGTTCTGACATCGCTTGAAAACCACTAATGACTTTCTCTAAGAGCTTCCGTTTGGACTTGATATAATAAGAAAGGGGGTTACAGTATTCAAGTTTCCAAAATGGCCAACTTTTCTCTAAAATTTGAGTTTTATAGAGTGACTCTATTGAGGGCCGATAAGTAGGAGGAAAGTAGCGAGAAAGGGGTACAAGTTTGTCCAAATGTTTTCTCATTTTATGCAGCGATCTTGAAAAGTGTTATGAGGGAAGGTAAGGATTAAGTAGTAAAGGTTTGGAAGAGGGTATTCTTTTTATACCAGTTTTTGCAGTCATAATTCGATTTTATTCGTACTTTCTATGATCAGTTATTTTTTTCAAAATAAGGGAAAAAAAACCCAGTTTTTTATTTTTTTGCACATCAATTTGCTTATCAATATAGTCATTATTAAATATTTTTTATAGGCAATCTTAATTGCGTCGCATGATGATATCTTATTTCATAGATGCTCACAGAACAGGTTCCAGTAAAACTTTTTGCCAAATATAACGCCTAAATAATCGCCTAACTCTAATCTTTCGCAATTGAAAATTACCTTGTCATAATGGTAATTAAATTTAATGATCAAATATATTAATCCCTTCAAATAGATGCTATATTAGTAACTTCCGAAAAAATATAGAATTAAAACAAATTATAAATAAAAATGTTGAATCTGTAGAACATGGCTAATTTTTTTAAAAAAAAAAAAAAAAAAATACTCCCCGGCGGGGAATCGAACCCCGGTCTCCCGCGTGACAGGCGGGGATACTGACCACTATACTACCGAGGACACAGGTAACAATCACGAAATATGTTCTTAACAATACAATACGTTCAGAATCTATAATTCAGTTCCTCACAACGGCTTTTTTCATTTACCGATTTAATTTGATTTGATTTTACAGTAAGGAAAAATTTTAGCAAAAACCTAACATGATTTGAATGATATATAATTTTAATATAATTTTTGTCAAACAAAATGGCCACAAATATACAATAATGAAATTATTATTTACACCAATTAAAAGCTAAATCACTTGGCGAACAGTCTAAACAAGTTAATTCATTGCGCATGAACTCAAATACCCTGATATTTTTACACTGTTCACTTACATTTACAATGCACAAAAACTCAATCATTGGGCCGCACTACATATATATACTCCCAAATATACTCAATCAACATAAAGTTACACACAAAACTTGGGGCTAGTTTTTGATTAAACATATTATCTTGACCAATATTTCTATACCTCTACTAGCAATATTTCAATTTACAAGCCCTCCGCATCTGAAAATTTAATTGATGTAGATCTGCAAGCTGTGAAGACAGTCAATCGTTAACTGAATCAAATTTGAATTGTTCATTCCAAGATTTTTTCTTGATTAAAACTCTCCGATGAATATTGTAATCTAGTCTTATATTTTGATATATAAGATGACCCAAACAAAATCATGCGAAATAGATAAAAGTATATAAAGTTTTAGTTGAATAGGGATTATTTTTTGGAGAAGGTAACTATTCTTTTTTTTAATTTATGGGGCGTCAACATCTATGGTCATTTCCGCCCGGAGCCTTCTGAGAGCAGTGATAGCCTCCGGAGTATTTTCTCGTTTGCAGACAACACTGCCATCACCGGACAATGAGCCGTAGAGGTTCCTAGAAAGAGAAAATCTAAGGGTAGCACAGCTGGACTGGAACTCGAGTCCTCCGCGTTGCTACCCGCAAGGAAAATTGAGGTGACCTATAATCACGTGTTGTGATTATATATTATGTAAAATGTGAAAAATAAGATGATTATGGTTAGATGTGTAAAGACAATGGCTATTGTGGATCCGTTAGGTGTTCATAGAATACTGTCATCTGTTTGAGTGTTAATGATTGTATATGCTGGCATTGCACACATCAACTGCCTTTCTAGGTTCTGTATGTAATGTGTGAATATTAGAGGTGTAACTATAACTGATGTTCACACTATTTGGTGAGAAACCGCAGAGACGCCAAGAACCCACCAAGATGTACTCCACTTCCCGAACGAGTTCACCTAATCCAAAGTTCATAAACAGACATTCTAATCTGGTAATATTTTACATTAATTCTAAACAAACTGACTTACTTTTGAAGTTAAGGTGACATGTTTATCACCAACTCTGGCAGCAAACACTGTCCTTCCTTCTACAGCTAAAACTCCCCACCAGCCAGATGGATGTACAGTTTTTCCCACTATCAATGCTCCATTAGCTTCTTCCGTACGACACCATATCTCAAGTCTTGTGCCACCGCGTCTTCCTCTTCTTCTTCTGTTGTTATTAAGAAGGAAAATAGTTTTTAAAATTCAAAATTGGTTTATTATTTTAATTCTAATTTATTTATAGAGATGCGCAACGTATTCGTCCTTTTAATTCATTATTTTAATACAAAAGCCTTAAAGAATGGCCTATTGATCCATGTATAAACAGTTCTGTTATTTAATGGATTAAAGAGTTTGTAATGGAGTTCGGCCAAGAAAGATTAGTTAAAAAAGCAGAGGAAGAAGGAAAAAACAATGGGTTAGTAAATCATAACCTACTCAATATAAGTTTCATATTCATATTCTTCAATTTCTTCAGCCTCTTCTTCCGCCTCAATTTGTTCGTCTTCCAATTCTTCTTCTGTACTTTCTAATATTTCTTCTTCATATTCAAAATAGTTATCCTCATAATTACTATCACTAATTTTAATAAAAATGAAAGGGTTAGTTGGTTAGTTAGGATTAGTAGTAGTAAACAAAGTGTTCGCAAACAATAAAATAATGTTAGTAATATAAATAAATTAATAATTATTTTAAATTATGTATTTTGGGACTCACTTTTTTTTCTGTGATAACTTCTTTGGATATTTTATAATAGTGTTGCCATCAAAATAAAGACCTTCTTCATCTTCAGAGATCACTGTAAACAAAGAAAGTGATAATGGTTAATAATAATTAAAATCTAGTGTCAAACATTGAAACAACTTTCTACTAATGCATTTATTACCGTTTTAATGTTTAAAATCCGTTTTCTTCAAACTTGTAATTTTTATTAAAGATTTGGCAGCTTTTGGTATTATATAGAGATATATACGTATATAATAAACAGGTTGGTGTATGAAGGGAGAAATTATACATCAGACTTGATGGTTTTCAAGGTGTAGGACTTGATGAACAGGTTTTTTGTTTCATTTTTTGGAATTTTCTCTAAGATTCATAACAACCAATTTCTTTAAACTTGGAGTGCAGTTTGCACAGTTAACACTTTTATTTAAAACAATTTTCCGGAAAAAATTGTTATTGTGGGCTTCTGAGGAATCTTTGACGTTAAATTTAAAATTTTATATAGATTTGTTCATGTTATTGGCGCTCTCATCTTGGAGCATTATTTTCGGTGGGAATTCAAATTTGATCCAATAGCTTTGAGTGAGAGTTTGCAACTTTAATGCTGTTAAATGCCAGAATTCTAGTAGTTTACAAGAGGTACATTATTATAAACGATTTATAGCATAACCCTTCATATATTACTATATTTGCACTGTGACTGGCCACGTTGGCGATACTTAATTATATTGACTTAATGTCCCTTCCGAAATTGAAACTGACTATAGCACACATAAAAATAAAAAATAGTCAACAAAAAAAGCACATAAGGAAGTCTCACCAATTTCACAAGTTTCCCCGGTAGTTTTATGTGTACAAATGCATTTGAAAGAATCCAAAACTGGTAAACATGTACCATTGTTCAGACATGGATTACCATCATCGTGGCAGACACCCTTTCTATATAAAGAGACTTCTTGTCCTTGGGATATTGCTGCCAACATCAATCTATGTCCATTAACATCTAATCTTTGTATTACACCAGAAAATCTTGCAGTATCATCTAAATGACTGAAATAATTTTTTAGATCAAATGAAGTTAAGTATTATCTTTTATGTTTTCTAATATATAGCTGGTTGTTAACTACATAAATAACAATGAATGGTTGATTACTCACCTTGATCTGCCAATATATAGGGGTTGTTCCAAATTTAATTCTATATGTTCACCACCAGATTTACCTTTATATGTAGGACCTCCATCTACTCTCATATAGCCATCTTTGTCCGTACGACTAATATGACAACGGTGCCATGTGCCCAGTGTTAAACTTTCATTTGTTCTGAAATTAATTAAGAGAGAAAAATAATGTTTTGAATAAAAAAAAAAAAGTGGGAGAAGCAGTGATGAGATTTAGTTAAGCAATTTTAAGAAAATATATTTACTGAATAACTGCAGGATTTCCACCCAATGAAAATGAGAATATTAAACGTCCTTGTTGTAAATGAAGACTGATGAAATCACCTTTACCCCCATGTTGTGACTGACTGTTATACAGCAAAGTACCGTCGGTAAAAGGCATGAACCACAATTCTATTGATAATGCACGAGATACTCCCTCGAGTCTTGGCAATTTTATATAAGCACCTTTCTCTATTGATACTGGTTCAAGATCGCCTTAAAAATATATGATTTTAGTATGTGCTTCTTAAGTTTCTAATGAACGCACTCTTGTCCAATAACATAAAGATTTTATATTACCTGTTTCACATGTTGGATCCTGTTTTGAGCAGTCACATTGGAATCCACCTTCTTCTTGAGGTTTACAATGAGTTCCTGGCACACAAACACTGTACGCGCAGGGATTTAACAATTCTTCGCATATTTCCCCTAAACAAATCGTATAAATTATTTTATTTCAGGGAAATTGATGTAAAAAAAAATCATTAAATAAAATATTTAAGATTTTATTTCACCTACCGGTGAAATTTTCCTGACATCGGCATGTTGGTACACCAGCCACAGGAATACACGTTCCTGAATTTAAACATGGTCTTGACTCACATGGATTTTCCGAGCATACTCCAATCAGATGACCCTCTTCCGGTTCTAGTCGTTGTGACCATTTTAAACAACCGACTAAGCCCAAATCTGTACCCGCATTTTGGTATACCCTTAAAAAAGAAAAAGAAAAAGTAAATCTTATCAAATCAATAACCTCAATAATTAGAGTAACCATTTTAAAAAAAGTTCAAGCTTATATTTGTAATAACAAGATATTACTAACTTTGTATAATTTGTTGGAATATATCCCAGATATGGATGTTGTCCAAGATCTAAAGCAGTAAGTACACCCTGACTTTGGCCGGCTACCGGTTGATGATCATCCACTTGCAATAGAGCATCACGTTCGTATCTTCTCACTTTTACTCGGTGCCAATTTGACAACGATACTCGTCCTAATGACGATACTCGAACAGTTCCAGAACCAAGATTGTAATTCAATACCACGTATCTGTTAATAAAAGTGATTTTTATAATTATTCTTGTTAATAATATAATTTACAAAAATAATCTTAGACAACTTTGTCACTTTAAACTTTCTCATATTGTAAAAGCAGTCAGATTGAAAGCAGTCAGATTTTAGAAGTTGAATTTTCTCAGAAAATTCAAGTTTTGAAGTTCTGAGCTGCAGCATTTTTGTTAGTTTTATCATTATTAAAAAATAATAATCGAACGACATTATAAAAATAATAATTGAAACTTGATATTTAATCAAAATTTAATATAAAATAACTTTTAGTAATGCCAAGAGATATGATACGGAAGTTTGATGTAGTGTGTTCCTAGTGTTGTATAAAGGCGCTGAAGCATGACCACTAGTAAATGATCAAAAGGTTGATTTACTTCGAACTCTGGTGCTACCATGTTTGCTTAGAATTTAATGGTTACAATGTAACCAACTAGCTCCTAAAGAGCTGAAAACTATTGAGAAAAGAAAGATGGACATATTATTCAGAATGTCATATGGCCTCCAGAAGCTCATCATGTAATGCAAAATAAAGGAAAAAAGAGGATCTGGACCCACTTACACGGCTGCAATTATTTTCTTTAACTTGTTAAATATAGCAGATCTGACACTTTTATTCCAATCTTTTTTCTAAAACAAAATTGATATTAGGGATTCTAGGGGATTGTGACTTAACGCTTCCCTCCAATGTTTCATATAAATATATTTTAGGTTTCCACGCCCTATACATGCGTTGCAAAATCCAGTGATGAACAAAATTATCAATTGGGATTTGAATAATGCAATAAGAAAAAGTAGCGCATCAATTTTTCTTTCTGAGTTTTTTGAAACTTACCCATTAACTATGGCCAAAGATAGGAAATCACCAGTTCCATCAGGATGTTGTTGGGTGTAAAACAGAATACCATCATGATTATAGGTTTTAAAGTCCAATTCTAAACTGAATTTATGATAAGCTTTTATCCGCCTAAGACGCAGCCATGATGTGCCAGAAAATGATGGTACTTCTTCCGCTGAAACAAAAATATAAAATGAAATTAGCACAAAAAAATTGCAAACAATTTATTGGTATAATTTAAATAATTAGGATGAAAAAATAAAATTTAAATACGAACCCACACATTGAGTCCTATCTGGAGCTAACTTGTGGCCATGTTTACACTGACATGTCCTTTGTGGGCCGCAGTTCGTCCGAGGAGTAATGCAGTCGCTATCGTAAGTGCAAGGCCCTCCATAAGTGGAACCTAGTTCTGCCACTGTAGTTACATGTCCTTCAACTATGTAAACATCTGAAATAATGACAATATACTCGCTTAAGAGAGAGATCTTTTCTATAGAGCTGTCTATTTTGATAAAAATGAAAGTTAACCTCTACTTCGCCCGGGCAGGTTGTATTTATCTTGCAATAAATGCCTGGTTGATTTGGATAAAGGAGAAGCCATTAAACTGTAAGATGTCCATCTTTTTGCTGGAGCATCGGTAACCATGGCAGCTGAGCTGGTATCTTTACATGGACCTAATGATGCTACTGCAATGTCCAATTGATATTTACATGCGTACAATACCAGTTGGCATTCTGACCCATATGTCTGCCCATCGGAACCACAAACTACCTGTTTTATTTGTAGAAAAAAAAAATTGCAGTTAAATAAACCATAAAATTACTGTCCATACAAGAAAACATGAAGCAACTTTATGGAAAGTACACCTGTTGCCTTTCTTGATTAGGACATGCCGCTGCACATACGCAAGATGCTCTGTTGTCTCTTTCTTCGCATATTGCACCAAAATAACAAACCAGTTGCGAACAAGATGTGGGTACAGGTGTTGTTACATCGCCTGGATTAAAAGGAAACAGAGAGAAAATAAACTTATTCATATCTTCGAGATGTTCGAAATTTTCTAACCAAAAATGAAACTATTATTTACCTTGTACACAACCAGCTGGAGTCAGTACCTGTTTTGGTGAACGACACACATCGCATTTGTCCCCACTTACGCCAGGCTTGCAGACACATTTACCAGTCATTTGCTCACAATCTTCTCGAACAGAGCCAAACAGCGAACACCCACACGCTGAAGGCAAAAGAAGAAAATTCCAAAGTGCTGAAGTGATTAGAAAATTAATGCTTTGAAAGAAATGTGTGAATGTTTTAGCGCAATTCGTTTTGCAGAACAAGACGCAATACCGTGGATGAGAAAGAAATCGCCCCGAATAAAAAAATCATCAAAGAGAGCCCTTTAATTTCCTTAAAACAACACTAACTTTTTTACTTTTTAGTATCATTTATCATACTTAGTATTTGATATTCCATATTTTAAAATTCTAAGTGGTTTCAATTAATTAAGTAATTTTTGAAAATACTTAATACGAGTATAATAAGTAGTTACAAATGAAAAACCATAATTTCCAATCAGGCACGAATACAACACCAGATTTAATCACCGTTTTCAATGCCAGCGGCAAAATATATATTTTTCATGTTTTGGCCCCAAAATCTACAAGTTATCCCCAGAAATGAAATCTGCCACCAGCCCGAAATTTAAACAACATTTTTATACATTCAAAAATTATAAATAGCTGTCACTACTAAATCTGTTTCTATTTCTAATACCGAGGTATGCCATTATTTAAAGTTTGGTTTTTTGAATATACGAGGTTATTTACTTTATACGAGGTTTATTTATTTAATATACGAGGTTTATTTAATTTATTGAATGAAGACATTGATGCTTTATTAAATCTTAATGATCTGCTTATGTGAGATCTGGCTTCTAGATGATAATATTATTTTACCTTCATTTTTAAGTGATTATGTTTTTTAAAAGCTCAAAAATTGTCTCAGGTGGACTGGTAATTCTTTTAAAGAAACATTGTTTTTTTCTGACATTACTGTTGAGTACAAAGGGATTATTTTATATGTTTACATTTTTATTTATGTATGGATTTCAGTTTAGGTCTAGTTTATTAGAAACCAACTCTTGCTGACAATAATTTATTGAAACTTTTTCAGATGATTTATATAATATAATGTTTAGTTTTCCTAAATCACATATTATGATTGGGACGGATTTCAACTCTCGGATTGGTTTACTTAATTGCTTGGAGCATGAATTATTTGAAAATACTTGTTTCACGGGGATTAGAGATTTTCAAGATAGAACAGTTAATAAAAGGGGATCTCTTCTTGTTGAGCTAATGAAATATAGATTTTTTGTTTGTAATAGCCGATCTATTGCAGATAGTTTGGGAAAATTTACTTGTTTAAACGTAAACGGTTGTAGTGTGGTGGACTTAGTCTGGGCCAATATGTGTCTTTGTCAGTTTATTGATAACTTTGTAGTGTTAAATAATTCTTACTTTACTGATCACAATCTTTGGATACTCACAGTGTTTGATACTATTGGGCATTGTAAATTATGGCTCAAGTGATATAATTTGGGGCTAAGTCGGAAATTTTTCAATTGATTATAAGTCTCTACGACAATGCCTCAATGGTTATTTCTTATATGGTGATTCTAACTCAAGGGAGATTCCAATTTCCGAGGGTGTGCAGCAGGGGGGATTTCGTGCTCTCTTCTCTTTTCTTAGTATGTATCCGATATTGTGGACTACGTCATTGCTCATAATTCCAAATGAGTGGTATTGAGATCTGCACTTGATTTTGTGCGCAGACGATATGGTTCTGCTTTCATCTACTTGGATAACTGCCCCAAAAAAATCTGTGGATATCCCCGAAGTATTCTGAAGGAATACTGTAATGAAAATTCTCTTAAGGTAAATATAAGTAAAACCTTTGCGATGATATTCTCCAAAGAAGGTAGCTCTTCTAACGCTAAGCGCCTGTGGTACCCTTTCCTATTGAATACACTAATAGTTTTAACTATCTGGGTGCCCTATTCTCCACTTCTGCTAAGTTCTTTAAATCTAGTGAATATTTTTTGGCTAGGAGTTAAAAGCGAATATATATATATATATGCTACTAGATTACAATAAGTTATTATTATAATAAGTTAAAATTCAATTAAATAATATAATTTATTTTTATGAATTTCAATTTGTATATATTTTGGGTCAGCCCCGCCGTACGCCTATGGCTATAACAGAGTATGTAAAAATAATTTATTTGACTTACGCAAACACCCTTTGTAACCCGAAGAAATTTTTGGTAGTCCCCAGTATCCAGGTTCACAACGATCACATTTAGGACCTCCAACACCAGGACGGCATTCACATTCTCCAGAACCTTTGTCACACCAATCTGAATATGAACCTAGAAATAAATGAAAAGAAAAAAAGTTATGAAGCCAGAGCTGGGCGGCATGATCTGAGTTTGTGTCAGTCACAATATTCTATTTTTTCTTGGTACTGAATGGTAGGTATTCATATTTAAAGTATCTCAATTCAAAGGTAAGTCAACTGTATTTAGACGGTAATATATAGGAGTTTGTTAGCAATCAGTAATTCTGGAATATAACAGAAACTTTAAACAGTGGAAATCAACGTCATTTATCTTATTAAACCAAACTCTAAGAATGTTTAAAAATCCGAAACCGGTCAGAACAAAGATAAAGACGACTGTTTTGGGAAACTTAATCTCAAATAAATCTAAATTGGAACATATAAAAAAAAAATCTATAAAAACAGAAAGTAAAGAATAAACAAAAAAGAAAAAAAAAAATTCTGACGAAGAAGATCCTTCATATTTTCTTACCTATCTTGTTGCATCCACACAAACTGGGACATCCTTCATTGTCAGGACCTTCTGCTGAAGTCTTACCATCAGGGCAACAACCGAACCAGGAATCTTGACAATCTTTCAAATAGACACCTGATTCTAAACAATCATTAAACTTGATGACTAAAATAATGTCATTAATTTAAAACTAATATTGTACATTATTTAAACAATTATTATTTGATATAATAAGATTAAGCATCAAAGATATTTTCCGTGATAGCCTGCTTCTTTTTATGGTCATCTAAATACTCATTGGTGGCCATAAAAGAAGCAGGCTTCACGGAAAATATCTATATGCTTTCCAGCTGTTCTGCGGAACCAACCACAACAACTAAGATTAATATTAAAAAAAAAAAAATTGTAAATTCACCTTTGCGACAACATTTTGCAAAAGTGGATGTCTGATGGCAATAATATTCTGTTGGACAGTCTTGACGATTGTGCCCGTTACCACAATCCAGTTCTTCACCTGTTTCTGGATCAACAAGTGGTCTGTCACCTCCACAAGGTTTTACTTCCATTCCTATTAAATTGTTATAATGTTAAATTAACATGGTCGTCTGTTATTTTTATTTATTTCATAACTTATAACCTATTATAATAACTTCCTAACAATTTTGTTTAGAAAAAAGCCCGACTACTCAAGATCGGCTTTAGATAGCGTGGGATTCTACGCAAATGATCTCTGTGGGGCTTCTTTGAAAATAATTATATGTATATTAAACTTATAATACACTGGGCCAAAAAAGTCTGTGAACACCCTAACTGCATTTTATTGTTATGGTTATTAACATTATAGAAACCATTTTTGTCAGAGGAAAACAAATGTGATGGATGCCAAAATTATAGAAATTATATCTATTTTATTTGAGAGACAAATGCACATTCGCTGGCAAAAAGGGTACACACAGGTAGAAGACTACAGTTACAGAAAGAGTTCAAAGAAGCTGGTTAGCTTTGTCTTTTAGAGTTCACTTGATTATTTCTAATACTTCTCTCTTAAACATATATACTCACAAGCCCTTTACAAAACCGCTCACGCCACAAACTACTTCAACACAACTAGATAACAGACACCAATAACATTTCACAAATATGCAATTTCATGACAAGAAACTAAAAACTTGTATTTTATATCAGAAGTATAATTTTTTCAATATATTAAAGAAAATATTTTTTTTATAAAAAAATACTTCACGCAAATGCCTGTGAACACTATAAATTAACACATTATTAATTAAATATTCATAATATAATATAATGTTTAAAAACTTGTAGCACCCCCTTTGTTTCTTATTACTTCCAACAAACTAACTTTTACAGATCCTACTAACTTTTATGTAATTTCTCCAGGAATTTTAACCCATCCTCCTACAACAACCTTTTTTAATTCTTCTTGGATCCATACTCGGTGATCTATGGGAACCAAGGTGCTCTATGTGATTTAGGTCGGGGGATTGGGGAGGGGTTTTCAGGCGCCAAGTTTTATCTTGTTGGAAGATAAATGACCCCTCCAACCCTAGTTTTTTTTTTCTCCACACGAATCAGTCAAAACTTATCACAAGAGTACGGGGTAAGTATAATATCATAGTCTGTTCGAAATAAGTTGCTGAATTTAATATTATGGCCGAGTTCCAAGGAAGAAGCTATTTATTAGTAAAGTAAATCGTAAGCATCGATTGGATTTCGCCTAAGAACCTTGACGAAACCTCCTGCTTTTTGGGATTCAGTCATATCTTCAGACGAGTACGAAATTTAATGTTTTTGGTTCCGATGGTCGGCAAAAAGTGTGGAGAAAAAATGAAGCTATGAAAGTGAAAAATTTAAAGCCCACCGTCAAATTTGGAGGAGGTAATGTTATGGTCTGGGGGGCATGAGTGCTAAAGGAGTGGATAAGCTGTATCTAATTAATGGTAGTGTGGATTAATACATGTACAATAATATATTAAGGGAAAATGTAAGCGAAATTACGAAAAAAAATTGGGTTGGAGGGAACATTTGTCTTCCAACAAGATAACGACCCTAAACATACTGCATTAAGAACTCAGGAATGGCTATAACGCACTTTGGCGCCTGAAAACCCCTCCCCAATCCCCCGACCTAAATCCCATAGATAACCTGTGGGATGAAATCAATCGCCGAACAAGAAAACATGGGATACGAAACCAAGAAGAATTAAAAAAGGATGTTGTGGAAGAGTGGGTTGAAATTCCTGTAGAAATTACATCAAAATTAGTAAGATCTATGAAAGGTCGTTTATTGGAAGTAAGAAATCAAGGAGGTGCTACGTTTTTTAAGATTATATTATTTTATGAATATTTAATTAATAATGTGTTAATTTATAGTGTTCATAGGCTTTTTTTGCAATTGCGTATGGTGTTTTTTCATAAAAGAAATTATTTTCGTAAATATTTTGAAAAAATTATTACTTCTGATATAAAATAATATTTCTTGTTTCTTGTCGTGAAATTACATATTTGTTTTCCTCTGAAAAAAATTATTTCTATAATGATAAACACCATAATAATAAAATGCAGTTAGGGTGTATACAGACTTTTTTGGCACCGTGTATATGTTAACAAAGTGTTAATTTTAGATACAGTTAATCTTCCCGATATATTTACACACTACTCCTCCGTTAATAAAGTATATAAAACAACATTTTTTTTTTGGGCATACTTTTGCAAAATGTAATTGAATGGAGAGTTGTTTCAAATATAACTACTTCTTCAGGAATTTCGCTGTCCTTAAGGGGACGAGGTCTAATAATATTACCATTCACATTTCGATTCTATTAGACATAGACGTTTAGAGGTACTGATGTATCTAACAGCAATACTTGGTTTTATATTATCAATCAACTAACCCATCATATTCACAAATACACCATTCACTTCTATCGTCGAATGCATTACTTTTACAAACTACTATTTTTAATGTAGAATCGCAGGGATCTCTTAGTGAAGAATCGTAGACCTCTATTTGCCCGATCCAGTAGTTAGACTCCCATGGAGAGGATCCTGGTTCGTGTCCAGCCCTTAGATTTTCTTCTCCAAGGAGCCTCTACAACTCACTGCCCCGGGTTGGGCAGTATTGTTTGTAACGAGAGAATACTGCCGAAGGCTGGCAGCGCATTGAGAAAAAGATAGCGGCCCGAAATGAGATAGCGCAGGAATTTCCTCATTAACGTCGGTTTAAGACAAGGAGACCCGGCTTCTCTTGTGCTCTTTAATCTAATGCTAGAGATGGCTGCACGTAATTTAGCTGTAAGTCCATATGAAACATCTACAATAGGTTGACCCAAATTTAGGCCCACGCCAATTATGTTGCTCTGATTGCAAGATCTGCGGCAGCGATAAAAACCGCTTATGCGGAGTTGGAAGAAGGTGAGCTACATTCGGACTCCAAATAAACAAAGAGAAGACCAAGTACATGGTGACCACAAGAAGAGCAAGGAATTTTGGTAAACCGCAAGTCGGGCAGCACCGTTTCGAAGGCGTCCTTTAAAAATTTAGGAGCCACCCTCATAGCTATAGAAGCAAGATATAAGATATAAGAAGCAGAATTGCGACCGGAAATAGGTAGATGGCTTTAAGAAAGACGTTCAGAAATAAGAATATCTCCAGAGTGGTCAAAATCACCATGTATGAGATGATCCTAAGACCGTGGTGTCACCTATGGTTCTGATAAAAGGACGCTGACTAAAGCGGAGGAGAGGATATTGAATGCCTGGGAAAGAGTCCTGAGAAGTCCTAAGAAGCAACTTTGGCCCAGTATTGGAAGATAGCTCCTACCGGAATAAGAAAACCGCTGAGCTAAGGGCGTTTTACAAAGGGCACGATTTTGTTGCAATATTAAAACAGGGAAGTTTGGGATACCTCCTCAGGATGGAAGAAGAAAGAGCCACCTGCAAAGCATATGATGGTATCCTGGTGGTAGAAGCCCAAGGGAGAAGATGAGAGCCGGATCTTGAAGCAATTAATGTAAGACAATGGAGAAAAAAGATACCGACAGAGAAGGCTGGAACAATCTGCCTACAAGGACCGAGATCCGGAGAGTGAGTGAGAGAGAAATATTGGAATTATTTTTCCAATGAGACCATCAGAACAATGGGGACTTGAAAAGATGTATTTCAATGGTGGAATATTTCTGACCTAAATAATAAAATGTTATCTATGTCATGTTCATTTAGTGTCCAGCTGAAGCAAATTTATAAACATAGTCAAATATATTTGTTCGCGTTTTCGCAAATTATATTATGACGGGAAATAATGTTTTATTTGTTCAATGAAATATTTCATTTTAAGATATTTCTATTATTTTTAAACTATCGAAAAGCTTGTTTTTGAAATAACCGTATTTTTCCCCCATGGAACAATGATTAATTTGTGAGCCTATATACTGCTTGTACAGATACTTTACTGCTTGTAAAGTACATGCACTTTTTGTAATTCATTGTCAATTTCTTTTCTACTTTTTATTGTTATGGCCGTTGTGAGACAATGGGCCTACGCGGATGCCTTGCTGCTATGTACTAATGGTAATACTTCCACTTAAGCTGATATTGATAACTAGCAATATCTAAATAATAAAGAGATTAAATGTCATTAACTGGGGCGCAAACTCTTTGTGCTTTGATAGAACAGAGGCTTAACTTGAAAGCGATTGTTGATGGCTACATTGAAATGTAGCTAAATTTCTTTCAAGTTTCTTATAAAAAGTCAAGTTTCATGTATGATTAATATATTCGTCATTTAGTACTTTTTTTTTACACTTCAGTTATCTAGTTACCTATTTTTAGAATCATCAATATGAACCATCATGACTTCAGGAGTTAACAATTTATCTAGCCAGAATTTAGATAAAATAAATATATTAGTGATTAAACTAACCCTGACATAAATCTAGAGGTCTTATTCGGATCTCAGTTTGACGATTGCATGCTTCTGCTCTCATATGACAAGCGCTGGAGTACAGAACAAGATCTGAGCCGCACAATTGTTGACTGTCACCACTTACCGCTTCTTTTTGACAATCAAATACGCACACACATCTCGGATAACCTTCTGGATCCAGCTGACAGGTAGCATCGAAATCACAGCGTACATCTCTGCAAGCTTCTTCACGTTCAGCACCAATAGTTAGAGGTGTTGCTGGAACGGACATTCATTAATAAGGAATATTGAAATAGAAACATTTATGATCAACATTTCAATCAGATATACTTTACTACTTACTGACAAGTTGGCCAATCACTCCACTTCCGGGTGGTCTATGCGATCTTCTTTCACAGCTGCCATAAAATAATACATCCAGAGAATTATCACCAACTTCACATGATCGTTTTTGTAATTCACACTGACTCTGATAGGTGATCATATCAGAACCACATACTTGTTCCAGTGGAGCTGCCGAACAGTCAGTGGGACAGACGCACTGTCCACCGCTGCACTTTGCCCTATATTGGCATACAACGCCAGCACATGATTCTATAGGGGGAAAAAAGAAATATCACTTATGTATACATAAAATAAATACTTAATTGTTTAATAATAGATTATCGATATTTGGATTCATAGTTAGATTAGAATGGCTCTTATATGTTTACTTGCCCCCAGTGCTCCAAGTGTAAGTATTTCGAAAATTCACTGGAAATTCATGTTCTGTGTATGATAAAAAGGAAAACAATGATTTTCTTTAAACTTGGAATGCTAACTGCACTATGTTAAACCTATCCAATCCTTTATTTGAAAGTCTTTTTTTTTTTGCAGGGAAACTGATTTTAGGTGGGTCACGGGGAATGTATGAATTAGACAACATAAACTGCATTTTTCAAGTTTTGGTGGCGAAGACAAAAGAAGGCTTATCTAGAGGCAGGGAAGGCTTGCTTCTGGAGGAGAACGTGTCCGGAGGAGCCGCGGAGGACTTGTCCTCCTGCGGCGATTTCTGAAACGTGGTCAAAGGTAAAAGGAGAGATATGTAAGGCAGGTATTTTTATTTTATTTATTTATTTATTTACATTTATTTGTTTGTTTACTTATTTATTTATATATATTTATCTATTAATCTATTTATTTATTTTTTTTTGTTCCTGCCTGCTATCAAGTTTGTCAGAAGTTCCATTTCTTACATCAGCTGACTTATTACTATGATTGACAGGGTAGAAATGGTTCAGGTTAATTTGCAACATAGCAAAGATGCAACGGCTAACTTATGCCGTTGTATTGCTAAGTTGCATACATATTTTATTCTAATACAAGAACCTTATGCCTTTAAAGGTTTGGTTCGAGGATTGAGTGTGGTTGACGGCAGACTGTTCGTGGCGGATGGCGGGGGCATTCCTAGGGCATGTATTTTTGCCAGTCGGAGTGTCGACGCTGTTCTGCTTCGACAGTTCTGCTCTCGAGACTTGGTGGCGGTGAGGGTTGGTCTGGGGGTTGGTGGGCGTCGTCGCGACGTAGTTATGGCTTCGGCTTACTTCCCCTATGATGGCCCCTCTCCTCCTCCTCAGGAGCTAGTGGGTTTGGTTCAGTATTCGGAGGCCAATGACATGCCTATCATAATAGGATGTGGCGCGAATGCGCATCATGTTGTCTGGGGCAGCAGCGACACCAATGGTAGGGGTCGCGCTCTCATGGATTTCCTGGTGGGCACGCGATTAGAGGTCCTGAATAGGGGTATTGAACCCACTTTTGTTACTAGGATTAGAAGACAGGTTATTGATATTTCCCTTGCTTCTAGGAATTTTAGTGGTCTGATTAAGGATTGGAGGGTGAGTCCTGAGGCTTCCATCTCCGATCACAGGATGATTAGGTTTAGTCTGGGGATTGATCCAATTACCCTGGCTAGCTATAGGAATCCTTGGAGGGCGGATTGGGGTTTATATTCTAGAATTATTGAAGATAAACTGACTATCCAATCAGAAGCCCCTGATGGTATAGAGGAATTGGAAAGGGAGGCTGGTATTCTTAATGAACACATTAGATCCTCATTTGAGGAGTCCTATCCTCCCAAGGTGGTTAAGGGTAGTAAGAACCCCTGGTGGTCCTCTTCGTTGGAAAACTAAGGAGACAGGTAAGGGGCTCATACAGGAAGGCTGTCCTTGCTGATTCCTCGGAATCATGGGATAGTTATAACAGCATTAAAAAACCATATAAATATGCTTTGAGGAGAGCCAAGAGGAATTCCTGAAGATCCTTTTGTGAGGATATAAATTCGTTCCAGGAATCATCTAGATTGGTACGGATTCTTAGTAAGGATAGGGACAGTCAGTTAGGTACCTTACGATACCCTGATGGTTCCTTTACACTTAAGTATTAAGCTTTTGCTTGATACTCACTTCCCGGATAATATTGGTTTAAATGCTGCTTCGTCTTTGGTGGGTGGTAGGAGATGGGACCCTGAAGATGTATCCACTTTAGACGACATGATAGAGTCAGTTGGGCAGTACAAAGTTTCTCACCTTTCAAGTCACCTGGACCGGACGGGATTTATCCTTGTCTGTTGCAAAATGGTGGGGACGTGCTGACGAAGGTATTGTTAAGACTTTTTAAAGGATGTTTGATGTTTGGTTATGTACCAACATTATGGAGAGATGTAAGGGTAGTCTTTATTCCCAAGCCGGGAAGAAACGACTACTCTGACCCCAAGGCATTTAGACCCATTAGTCTTATGTCTTTCCTCTTGAAAACTCTGGAAAGGCTGGTGGATAGGTATATTACTGATGGCCCATTAAAGGATCATCCACTCCATCCTAACCAACATGCTTATATTGTGGGTAAGTCGACAGAGACTGCATTACATTGTCTCGTCGGAAGGATAGAATCTGCTCTGGAAATAAAAGAATATGCCCTAGGGTGTTTCTTTGATGTTGAGGGGGCATTTGACAGAGTATCGTTTGATGCTCTCGAAGATGCCTTGGTTCGAAAAGGTATACATCCTGTCTTAATCAATTGGATAGGTGTCTATCTTAGGAGTAGGGTTATACAGGCTTCCCTTGGCGGGCGCACCATGATAGTACAAGCGGGGAGAGGATGCCCTCAAGGGGGTTGTCTCTCACCAAAGTTGTGGTGCGTCGTATGGATGACCTTTTGGTTAGGATGAATTCATCGGGATTTTATGTGCAAGTATATGCCGATGATGGTGTTATTTTATTGTTAGGGCGCTGTTTGTCCACTATTTCGGACCTAATGCAAAGCGCCCTTAACATGGTATATTGTTGGACACAGGATAAGGGTCTTTCTATTAGGACCCAGGCAATTCTATTTACTCATAGAAGGAAGATAGTAGGTTTTACACCTCCTAGGTTGTTAGGTACTTCCATACAGGTTAACAAATCAATGAAGTTCCTTGGAGTAGTTCTCGACAGTAAACTGAACTGGTCGGAACATGTTAAGACACAACATCAAAAGGCGATAATCTGCTTTTGGCAATGTCGAAGAGTTGTAGGTAAGAACTGGGGGATCACTCCCAAGATGATGTTCTGGATTTATTGCATGGTCATTAAACCTAGTTTGGTATATGCGGCTTTGGTGTGGTGGCGTCGCATTGAAACACGATCCGCTAGGCAGCTGTTGGAAGAATCCAACGTTTGGCTTGTCTGGCGGTGACTGGTGCGTTTCGGACTACACCGACCGCATCTATGGAGACTTTGTTAGGGATTCCACCTCGTTTTGTGGAGGTGAAAAACCAGGCAATGAAAGCCTGTTATAGAATTAAACAGGCAGGTTTTTGGCGGGGTAAGCGATATGGTCATTCTACCATTTATCGTGAGATGCTTTTAAGGATTCCCATTACAGGTTTCCCTTCTGATAGGAATTTGAAGACTTTTGTCTCTGGTCATTCCTACAGGGTTAGGTTGCCTTCTAGGGAAGATTGGTTAACCCTGGTCCGTCTGGTGTGATTCCTGAGAATTATCTCCGATGCTACACGGACGGTTTCCAGGATGGATGGTAGGTCTGGGGCTGCCATCTATTTTGAGACGGGAGATCATTTGGTAGCGCCTCTTGGTGAGTGGGCCACCGTTTTCCAGGCTGAGGTTTATGCAATTCTTTGCTGTATTTTGGATGAGAGGGTGCGCAACACTAATTTAAAAGGTTTTTGTATCTGCTCGGACAGCCAAGCTGCGTTGAAGGCGCTTAATTCAAGTGTCTTCACTTCCAGATTGGTGTTGGAATGTTCTAAAAGACTGGAAGATCTTTCTTCATTAAAGGATGTGCTTCTGGTCTGGGTTCCAGGTCATATGGGAATCTTTGGGAATGAGGAGGTGGATAGGTTTGCCAAATTAGGTGCCTCTCTCCCTTTCATTGGTCCAGAGCCTGCTTTTGGTGTGTCTTCTGGCACATGTTTGTCGGGCTTTCAGACGTGGATGACCTCACAGCACTCACCACACAGTGGGTTGTCGGCAGTCTATAATGCTCATTGGGGGCCCGGACGGAGCTTTGAGTAGCGGGGTCCGATGTCTTTCACGGACCTCCCTCAGGCATCTGGTTGGATTCCTCACTGGGCATTGTGGTTTAAGGAGACATCTCTATATAATGGGACTCGTGCCTGACCCCTTTTGTAGAGTTTGTGAGACTGAGGAGGAAACACCCATGCATCTGATGACGAATTGTTTGGGTTGTGAGGAGATTAGGTTTAGGACCTTCGGCCGGAGTAGGATATCGGTAGAGAATCTTAAGCTGTGCCTTTTTAAGGTTTTGGTCCGATTCGTTCCGTCTGTGGTGAAACTTAGATGGTTAAAACCTGGGCCTGGATTTTCATTCTAGTCCCAGTGGTTGTTATTCTTTAGGGGTAGCTATATGGGACCTGGGAGGCTTTGGATAGCGTAGGGTTTGCCCTCCCCTTCTGCGAATAATAATAATAATGATAAAAAGGAAAACAATGATTTTCTTTAAACTTGGAATGCTAACTGCACTATGTTAAACCTATCCAATCCTTTATTTGAAAGTCTTTTTTTTTTTGTGCAGGGAAACTGATTTTAGGGGGGTCACGGGGAATGTATGAATTAGACAACATAAACTGCATTTTTCAAGTTTTGGTGGCGAAGACAAAAGAAGGCTTTGCCATACAATGCAGTCCCAATCAGCTGAGATAAAAGTGACTGACTATCGGTATTGTGGCCCTCTATTTGTATGAATGCATGCATGTGTGTGTGTGTAAATACCGGAAATATTTTAATATTGATATATAATTCATAATAAGATAATAATTCAATATTGAACATGCGATCTATCTATATTTATACAGATGATATACTGACCACAGTCTCCTTTGTAGGCAGTCTGTAAATTAAGTTTGTTCTGGCAGGCAGTCATCTTAAGTTCACATTCATTCCTGTAGGTGACACCATCAGTGCCGCATACCTGTTCACCTACAGTTTCCTATATAATAAATAAATTATGATTATTAATACCATATTTTCAACCTTTTCTTTTATTTATAAAAATAAATTAAAAAATTAGTGAACCAACGTTTATAGCAAAACATTTACCGTACAATTTGTGTGGCAAACACAATGCGCTTCTCCGGCTGAATCGCTGACACAAGTGGCAAAGAAATCACATTTCTTATTTTCGCAACCATCTAAAACATTTAATATATGTCTATAACTAATATAGTATTCAAAATGGGAAAAAATATCCAAGAAATGTACTCTCAGAATGGTAAATAAAAATTATTATTAAACTGTTCATGGTTTATATTTTCTGCAGTCGAAGAGGGTGACCATTGAATGTATTAATACTATAATAGTAAATGATTAACTGAAATAATAAATTAATAAAACATCAAACACCATAGATGAATTGATGCGCCGAAAGAGAAAAAAAAAAAAAAAAATGGATGAACAATTTAAAATGTTACCAGAGTTTATTCTGCCATATGTAATGGTGCTTTTATTTTCATCATGAACATTAATATTTATTAATTTTATTTTAATTTTTTTATTAATTCATAATTAATTTTATTTTATTTTAATAATTAATAAGGAAGTAAAAAGATTTATAGACTCTAGTTCAGATTTTGAAAAAGAGCGAGGGTGTCATCTGAGCGAGAGTTGTAATAAATTAACTTTACTCTTGGTTAGATCTATTTTTTCTACATTCAGTTAAACTATTAAATAAACAATTAATGAATGGGATTTATAATAATTTTAGAATACTATGTTCTCTAGCAATATAAGCAGAACAGGTTACAGAAGATTATAGTAATGTCTAAATCTTTATATTGCGCATGATAAGTTACATTCAAGTGTTAAATAAATATTTAATTTAAGAACTTATGTTTAAATGGTTTGTTTAGTTTATTTATTTGATTTACATTTACATATGACAGCATTTTTGTCTTAATATTAACATTTTGTTATACTAAAAGGATGGCAATCCTGAGAGATGTTTTAAAAAACAAAATCTAAATAGCAAAAATAACATGCCATTGGCCACTTGTCTACCAATAAAGTCAACTAAGCAAAAGCGGGAGGCTTTCACAGTTCGACTTGCTCAGTTCACATTCTTGTCAATTTCGTATGCTCCCTACCGCAGAGACAAAACTGCAACAAAACTGCTTGCGGGATGGATAGCCCGCTTCTCAATGAGTCCTCAGATTGCGGATGGCAATCTGATAGCGACCTTTTAAGAAATATCTCGGAATCAAGAGTTCCTACACAACATTGATATACCACTTGATATTTACCACCTAAAGTCCAATGGGATGGATGGCAGAACGCTTGCATTGCCTGCCAAAACCAACACTCAGGATCCATCTCCTTGAAGGCTGTTAGGATTAAGGTCAGCTTTTAAAGAAGATTACCAAGCATCTCCACTGTGCTTCACAAGATTCCTCGGTGAATTATCTAACAGATGCCTTCAAAAACAATTAATTTGTTTTCTGCCTTATAAAAGTTCATGCAATAGTCGAACCCAACGCCACAGAACTACCGCTAATGCTTAATATGACAGAAATATTTGATGTGGAATTTGCCCTATTTTTGGAAAACAATTTAAGTGGTGATTTGTTCTCAATTTTCTGAGGAACACATGGCCTATTTACCTCCAGAGGATTTACCATTATTACATGGTATTTAGAGGCTGCAGATTACTTTAATTTATAATAAATGAATAAAGGCTTTCAAGTAAAATAAATAATTACGTTGGTGAAAAAATAATCAGAATTTTATAATAAACATTATTGGTTACGTGGCAAAAGCTACCAAGGACTAGAACAAAAAAAGGAAGACAAAAATAACTAAAATATTAATAGAAGTGTTAATTCCGCGCAGTGTATAAATAATCAAATATCCTATCTAGTTTATTAAAATGTTTGACTGACCGCAAAGTCCTTGGTATAGAACATCGATAGGACGTCCTCTAAGGCATGCTTCTCTTCTTAATTTACAAGCATTTCCGTAAGAGATACCATCAGTCCCACAAACAGGTTCATATTCTGAACCGCACTCTTTGCAAACACATTCAGCCGTATTTCCAGTTTGTCTGCATACAGCAAGTGGTCCACAGTTTTTATGTGTACATGGTCCATCTTCACCTAATAATTAGAGTATTATTTGGATTTAGTAAAACTTAAAAACAATCACATACCTATACTAGAATTAAATTTGCTAACTAATAGATTGGATGTTAACATTCATTGATACCAATGATTCATTGAGATATTATGCTTTCACTTATGGCTGTAAGAAGAGGAAGTTTGGCAATCCCATCAAATTTTCGACATTGCGTTTTTACCGGAAATACATGGCTTATAAACGAAAAAACGTTCGTAGCGAATAGCCTTTGCTTTTATGTGTGTGTGTCTGTCTGTGAACAAAATAATTCAAGAACAAATCACAGTAAATCAAATATTCCGTTTAGATATCGTCACATCCACAAGAAACTTTTGTTCAAAATTCTGAAATTTGTTCAAAAAGCTGGAAATGCATTTCTCTTATTTTTTTGTCAGTCCTTTGCTTTTTTTCTCGAAAACACTCTAAAGATTTTGTCACTATCTACACACAAAAAATGTCATTCAACTGAAATCTTACTGTCCTTTAAATGACAAATTTTTCCGGAAAAATTGATTTAACCTTTAAAGAAAATTTGTAATCAAAACTTATCAGTAAGAGACAGTCTGCAGTTTTTTTTTTGTAACCAAGGAATGGTTTTTAAGATGTCGAATTATTAAAAGTAAACCTTCCAAATCAGAGGGAGTGGGATTTTGCCCACTCAGTTTAGATTAAAGATTTAGATCATTCAGTGTTTAATATATTATTAAAGTTTTTACTTATAAACTTAAGTTTTTGCTTACAATTACAATTAATTGTTTATTGTTCAATACTGAGCTTTTCACTTCGGTTTTAACTTTACGTTCATATTTTATGAAAACTTTATTAATAATGTAATGGAAACTCTATATAGGTTTGTCCATTTTCTCACATTAGTTTTCTGAACAAAGCAAAGCAACAGTAAACAGAGGACTGGGAGATGGCAGACCCTTATCTTCCAACTCAGTGCCTTTATGCTTTCCTCAGTGCTTCTTCTTCTTTCCAGCTGCTTTTTGTTCAAATCCCACAGGACAAAAAGAAGAAGTTCTATATATTTTTTCTATGTATTTTCTGCCATGTCCTTACCTTACTTAATCTCTCCGACTCCTTAATAAGAGCGAAACAGACAATAAAGGATGAAAAACAAATACGAATTAGAAGTATAAAGAAGAAGTGTGGACCTCCTCGGCACCAAAACTTTCTTTGGGGAACTTGTCATCCTGGGAAAGAAAGTTTGGTCTAGTGCTAAAGGAGATGGGATTATCCATCATGTAGTACTAGTAAAATATTCAATCTAGTCTTCCTTCATTCACTTTTCTAAAGTTTTCATACTTTAACTATTAAAATCTCTTTCCCATCTTTTTACAGTTCTACATTTTAATGAAGTTATGTAGGGAAATTGTTCAAAAAAACTTGCATAATTTTAATACTTATCTTTAATTAGTAAGTTTCTGGAAATTTTGGATTTATGTCAAACAATTTTCTCAGTTATTTTCTCCCTAATATTTGCTCGATTTTATATTAGGGCTCAGCCTATATTATAGGATGGGATTAGATTCCATGTCTGTTCTTAATAGATTTCTGGCAGTACTAAGCCAATGACAATAAACTTAGTATTACATTTAATCAAAACCTTTCTTGGAAGTGTCATTTAGCACAAATCAACCAAAATGATTCACTTTTTCCTTAAAATGCTAAACCATTCCTTCACCTCTCTCATTAATTCCTCTCCTCTTTTATTTTCCGCTATTTGATTAAGCATGTCTGGTTTATGGGATACCATTCTGCGAATTTTGTGAATACCCTTAAGATTCAACTTTTGGATTCCCAAAAATGCTCACATCGCAAGTCATACTTTGCACTAAGTTAGATTTTTTTAAACTTTCGTCGCCAGTGATTTTTCGAAGCCTTCCTTTTACAAACCTTTGGTAGTCTGCTAGGCTCTATCTTGCGATATTGCCGCCACAAACCATTTAATAGCAGAAATATCCATATTCCAAATCCACCGATTCAAGTCATCTTACACTTCCATCCTACCTGTTCTCATCTCTCTGTCCTTCAAATTATTAACGTACAATAAATCTTTCCCAAGGCTTCTTTCTGCATCTCATAACTCGTTTTCGTTCGTCGTCCTTTTTTGTTCCCAGGTGTTAAATACTACTACACATACAAAATGTTTTTAGCGAATGGTGTGTGTGTGTGTGTGTGTGTGTGTGTGTGTG